>CM037851.1:163819307-163848006 GCA_021234595.1 Delia radicum | reverse complement strand
CAACTGATCTACGTAAGGTCGATTTTGCTGTGGCTTAAAACCAGTTTCAATTACACGGGGTCGATTTTACATTTTAAATTGTAATTGCAGAAGATAGCTAAGACAAACACCACAACAATTCACAATTGTTAGAAAATCATATGTAATCTAATTTCCACTATTTCCCACATTTTGTGAGTTGGCGCAACTATGATGTATTTTTTGTACATACGGTAGTTTGGCTATTCACGTAGTTAGGGAAGAGTTGCCAGGGAGCAAATTTTTGATATATTTATTGGGGATTTTTGAATTTTATTCATCGTCTTCTTAGACAGTGTACAATTAATACTATAATTAATATGCACATATTTTTCAATTGTTTTGAGATAGGCGTGTAGAGAAGATTAAGCATACTTTTCTAAAAATATCATAACTACATTGTAAATTTTTATTGAATTAGACTGCGCAGTTTCTGGTAACACAACCTTCATCAGTAATCCTTTTTGACAATACTGTAATTATTTGTTATGGTTTTTATTGTTTGATTGCATCTATATGAATGTTGTTATTTGATTAAATGCAATCCTGACCGTGGCTTGATCAATACAATTTTTGCTATATTTTCACTCAGAATATTCTTACAGTAAATACATGTAGTTGAATCGGGTAGCAAATAGTACAGCTGTTTAACTGCTATTGTAGTAACGCTATGGAGAATGAAGAGTCAATTGTCCTAAAAGTGACTGGTTAAAGAAGGCCTTATCACAGGACTGGTATAATTTAATACTGAAGTGGGTTAAGCGTGTCAATTGTCCTAAACTTACTAATCCTGTGACTGGTAAAGGGGTGACATACCACTTAACCAGAATGCTTAGTTAACAAGAAAAGGCCAGTTGACCAGAATTTCACCCATTGGAAGCTGTTTAGTTTTCGTTTATTTTATACGACATGGCCCTTTTCCGACAGTCTTGTGGTATGTCCATCTTTGTTTAGTCCTGTGGCTTGCCACTATGTGGTAATAAAGCAGGACAAATGACCCCCTCCTATGACAAGCCAATGTTAAAGTTTCCAGTTGTTTACATAGGGTAGGGTTTAGCAGAGGACTGGTCTCAGGCACGATGGGACCGATCCTGTGGTATACACAGAACCGGTCCCATTCCCCATAGAGAAGTTTTCCATGAGAAAATGAAAAATGACTAATTAAGACAGTAATTTCAAAAAATTACTAATCAAAAATGATGTACTTCAGTAACAGTTGTTTTAAGTAGTTATTTGGTGTTTTAATTAACAACTAAATAAACATTAATTTTACAATAAACAGTAAATTTTTGTTAGTTATTTAAAAATAGAAGATTATGTCGAGTTTCTAAAAATTCTCGTTTAGGTTAATATTTGTCATTATTGATGTGTTTATAGTTTGCAAATAAAATTTGGAAAAATTCCCTTGTATCTCAAATGCATAAAAACGACATAACTGGAGTACCGTTTGGAATTTTGACTTGTCATTTTAAATAGTATGTAGGAAGAAATACAAATTTTTATTGTAATAAACAAAAAAAATATTTTTTCATTAAAAAATATTTTTAAAATACCGAAAAATAACTGTTAAAAGTAGTAGTTTTTAGAACTTATGTAGTCGTTTTATGTTCATTGTTTTTATTGTATTGCTGCTGCCCTTGGATAGTCATTTTCACTAGTTATTTCATCAATAGTTAAAAATTACTACATGGTTAGTCATTTTATGACTATTACAATCATCGACTTTTTGACCACATTTGTAGTCATATTAACTGTAATTTTTGGTCATTGCAACCTTCTTAATTTCCAGAGAGTATAGTAAATTTAGTTGAATGCAACTAGCAGCATATTTTTCTAAATTCAACAGAAATATTTGGTAACAAGTTGTAAACTGCTGATTTTGAAAAGAATTTAATTTGTTTTTGTATTTTTATTGTTTACTAAAATATAGCATTTTTTTGCTGATTTTAGCATAATCAATTTGCGTCTTTAAACTAACTAAAATTTAGCTCCAATATAACAGAATTTTTGATAATTCAACTGATATATTTTTGCTGTTCTTATCTTGCTAATATTTAACAAATTTAAGCAGTTTTCATATAACGTAATTTTAGCTAATTCTTATTAGTTTTTCAATTTTAATAAAAATGTTTACTAATTTCTTTCTATCAGTGTAATAAAGTCAAGTTAATAGACATGTCACTTACATTCTTGTTTTATTATACACTCATAGAAATAAATCTGTAAAATATCAGATAAAGCTACTAAAATTAAATTGCAGAAAAAACTGCTAAAAATATCATTATAATTTTTGCTAAATATTAATAAAATAAAAACAGCAAAAAAAAATTTTAACTCGAATTTAAGTTAATTGAAAAAATCACTTTGCCCTGATGAAATTACAGAAAATTTTTCCTAAATAATTATAACGTCTACGTGCCGCAAGACGGCCGAAAATGGTCAATTTTGGAAAAATAGTGTATCAGTATTAAAAATACTAAAATTTAAAATTTCAAAAAAAATTTACTTCTTATTACATTTATTCATTAGTATACACTTAGAACACTATATAGGTAAAAACTACTGCAAATTTAGTTAAAAACAAATGAAATTTCCACTTGAAACAAAGGACGACTTACATTTCAGTAATTCCAACTAAGATTGTCATTTGGTTTTTAGCTGTTCAAAAAATGAACCACAATTGTAGTAAAAATTAATAATAAAAATGAATAAACAAACATTAAATTTTTTATTTTTTAAATAACAATAAAATTATTGTAAAAAATTAATGTAAAATCATAAAACAGTCATTTGATATGGTTTATTTTTTAAATGAAATACAAGGCAAGTAAAAAAAATATAATTTGTTCTACAAATTACTGACATTTTCATTAAAACACATATCGCTCATTTACTAAAAGACTGTTTTAAGTCAAAAAAAAATGCAATTTGCAGATTTGTTAGTTATATCATATTGTGTAAAAATTTATATTAATATCCTGTTCACTTTTCGAGTTAGAGGAGAATATATTTTATTTTTTCTGGAAGTGGATGTAAAGAGTACATACTTATAAAGGAACTGTGTTACTTACGGGTAGCTTATAATTAGTGAATTCGCACCCAACTCTCACTAAAAGAAAAATGCATTGAAAACCCTATTTATAAAAAACGTGACCAAATAAATTGAGAACTGGTCGAACGAGACAGATATGTATTGAAAACTTTAAAGCGTTTTCTGCAGAATTGTGTTTTTTGAGATATGCCAGTCTTTTAGTACATGAGCGATATGTACATTTAAAATACTATATAGGTAACCCACTCCAAATGTAGTTAAAAATAAATTAAATTTCACTTGAAAAAACGGAACGACTTACATTTCAGTAAATTCAACTAACATTGTCATTTGTTTTTACTTTTCAAATAATGAACCAAAATTGTAGTAAAAATTAATCACATATGCAGTAAAAAATAAACAAAATTGTATTTGTTTATTTTATAAATAAAAAAAAAAATTATACTGTATAAAATGAATGTAAAATCATAATACAGTAATTTGATGTGGTTTGTTCTTTTTTTCTTAAATGAACTACAATTGTAGTCAAAACTGAAATTTCTTCTACAAATGAAAGCATTGCAACTCAAACAACTACAAATATTTACAGCAGAAGTTCCCTGAGTGTAAAACAAAAAACAGAAACTGCAATATCAACACAATTTTTGCTACATTTACTTTAATAGAATGCTAATAACAATATATTTTTCTAAAATCAACAGAAATTTGTGATAAAAAAACTGTAGATTGCTGATTTAAGAAGGGCAGATTTTTATTCACATTAAAAAAAAATCTATTTTTTTGATAGATATTTTATTTAATAGATATTCAAAATATATAATATTTACAATATTCGAAATTTATATATAATTAATTATCTATAACTGGCATAACTTTAAAGTTGTGAGCCAGATTGGCATATATAAAGCTGTTTAACAATTAGTTTATTATTATAAAATAAATCTTAGAGTACAAACTAAAAATTTCTTATATAAATAGAACATTTTTGGTCTTCAAAGTTTAGTAACGTCATGATGCTTGTTAGGAAAAGACCTAACCACGTGCTTGATTACTAAGAAGACAAGAATGGAGCAAAATTGATTATTAATAGGTTTTTTGTAAAAGTTCTGCCTATTATGGAGGCTCTAACTTTTCTAAAACTTCGGGTTCTGATAAGATCTTTAGCCAGATCGAAATACTAGTATCAACCTAGCTAATATGTTTGATTTGCTTTATTTTTGTAAATATACGGAGGTTGAAAGCTCGTTATAAACTGAAAATAACATAAAAATAATCTCGATGTATATAAAAACAAAAAACTAATATAACTGTAAAAAATATTACTTGAGCCAGAGTACAAACTAAAAAATTTTTATATAAATAGAACATTTTTGGTCTTCAAAGTTTAGTAACGTCATGATGCTTGTTAGGAAAAGACCTAACCACGTGCTTGATTACTAAGAAGACAAGAATGGAGCAAAATTGATTATTAATAGGTTTTTTGTTAAAGTTCTGCCTATTATGGAGGCTCTAACTTTTCTAAAACTTCGGGTTCTGATGAGATCTTTAGCCAGATCGAAATACTAGTATCAACCTAGCTAATATGTTTGATTTGCTTTATTTTTGTAAATATACGGAGGTTGAAAGCTCGTTATAAATTGAAAATAGAGATTTACATTTGGTAACATTTATTAACACATTAGATGTGATTGGTTATAAAAAAGAAAAAGGTAAACTATTCAAATTCATTTAATATTAGACTTCTATATTTCAAAATAATTTCGAGACAGTTGACTAGGCTTTTGTAATTGTAATCCTGACCGTTAAGTATATTAAAACTTCGATTGGGCTAAGGTAATTTTTGTTGAAATATTTAATCCTGAATTCCTTATAAATAGGACAAACACCGATTATATGCAAGGTGTTTTCCGATGCATTTAAGTTGCAAAGTGTGCAAAGGCCATCTGCACTACTTCTGAAGGGTCGAGCAATTATATTTAGAAGTCCACCTCTTGATTTTATTAGTAAACTGGTATCTACGTGAAGATAATTCAGAAGTTGAAATAGGACTCATACAGTAATTTAACTGCGAATATAAATCATGGTGTTGAGAGTTTTTCGCATCAGTTATTAGTTGATTTCGTTTCATAAGTTTTTAAACGGTGTAAAATTGACTTCGAGTGCATACAGGACGGATCAGCGTTATTATCCGGGACAAATTGAATTTTTTCGCATAACATGTGCCACTCCTCAGCCCAGTAAGTGTGCTTTGCTATGACTTTTTATGCTAGCATACGTGGTAATCTATGGCTAGGCATTGCGAAGAACTTTATTAATATAATCAAAGTGTAGCTTCAAAGTATCGACATATAATGAATTTAGCCCGGTTTCTAAAAATAGCATGTAGTTTGGAGTGTTGTAAGGTAAATATAACATCTTTTTTATAAAAAATCTAATTAGTTTTTCGACCTCATCATGTTTTTTATAACCCCAAATTTGTGCTCCATAAAACATTATAGATCGAGATGCAGCATTAAAAATTTTTAGCTTGTTTTTATTAGCGATCTTAGGGTGATTTATGTATTTAGACCATGTTGAAGATATGGCCATTTTCGATGTTGTTAGCTTGTTGACTAAATGCTTTTAAAAGACAAGTCGTAGTTTAGGTCCATACCTAAATATTTATAGCTATTTACAATTTCTATTTGATCAGTCGCCATAGTTCCAATTCAAATTCTTGCATATTCTAGTGCCATTACGAAAAACTAGGACTTTGGATTTGGCAAGGTTGACTTTAAGACACCACATCTTACAGTATGCATAAAGCGAATCAATCATTTTTTGGAGATTACCTGGAGAATCAGACAAAATGACAATGTCGTCAGCATAAAGAAGTATTTTTATCGGAATGTCTTCAACAACTATTCCACCATTCAGAGCATCAGCTAAGTCGTTTAGATACAAAGAAAATAGTATTGGGCTCAGTATGCAACCTTGCTTTACTCCAAGGTCAACATTAAACGGTTCAGAAAATTCATTTCCATACAATACTTGGCTAGTGGTGTTTTCATACGAAAGTTGTAGAATGCGGATTATTTTTGATGATAATCCCATACAGGATAATTTATAAAAAAGAGAACTTCTGGGAATCATGTCAAAGGCACAGAAAAAATCGACAAAAAATGCGTAGGTATTTTTACCGTTAATTTTGTTAAGATGTACAATATTCACAAGATTAAATACGTTATCGACAGTTGAGTAGTTTTTTCTAAATCCAGCTTGATATTCATTTAATATACCATTTCTTTCGATCCAATCTGTTATTCGATTTAAGATGATATTATTAAAAATTTTGCATAATGTATCAATTAATGACAATCCACGATAATTGGAGGGATTATTTGGATCACCTTTTTTCAGAAGTGGTATTAGTATAGCTTGTTTAAAACTAGAAAACTAAAAAAAAATCTAAAAAAAACTTTAAAATTTGAAATTGTTTTTCGATTTTTTGTATACTAATATTAAGCAAAATAAATCTTCTAATTTTAGTAGTTTTTTCGGCAAACGTAATTTTAACTAATTTATAGTAGTTTTAACAAATTTGTGTACTCAATTTTTTCTATAAGTGTACCATATGAACTTACATATGAAAAATTTCACTCTTGTTAGCCGAATTTCTTTTTAAAGTTTAAATAAGAAATCATCAGGATTATTTGAGCTCAAGATAATTATATTTTTGCTAATAATTATGTTAAAAAAACATTGCAATGTTATTATATAGAATTTCTTCAACTGCTGACGCAAGTTTATCTACTTACATGTTTATGTTCTCGTCGCCAAACTTCCTTAGAAAACCAACATAGAAGAACCAACATAGAAGAACCAATATAGAGGAACCAAATTTTTTAACGAAAAATATTTATGAACTAATTGATATTTAAAGAACCAAAATTGATATTATCGAACTAATTAAATGCGGAAATATACAAAATTTTTTTACTAAATAAGCTAGAGCTTGTTTTTTATTTGCAAAAGATAGAAATATTTAGATTGAACACTGGTTTTGATACTGAAATAAAGAACATTTTTAGCTATATTTGTTAGAGCTTTTTTAGCGTATTATTTGATATTTTCTTATTTTGTAAATATTGGCTTTTTTTGACTATATTTTATTTTTTTTTTAAATTAAGACTATTTTAACTGTTTTCTTTTAAAATAGGACTTTTTTCTAGCAACCAGTATTTAGACGATTTTTCTTTAGAAAACCAATCAGAAAAACAATGTAGAAAACCCCAGAAGAACCCAATTTTTGAACGAAAAATATTTGTAAACTAATTGATAATTGAAAAACCAAAATTGATACCATCGAACTAATTAAATACAAAAATATATAAAATTTTTTACTAATAACTAGGCACCAGAAATAAGCTAAACTTTGTTTTTTATTTGCAAAAGGTAGAACTATTTAGATTGAACACCGGTTCCGATCTTCAAATAAAGAACATTCTAAGCAATATTTGTTTGAGTTTCTTTAGCTTATTTATTGATATTTTTTATTTTGTAAATATTGGCATTTTTGACAATTTTTTTTTTTAAATTAAGACTATTTTAAATATTTTATTTTAAAATATTGGGTTTTTTTTCTTTTTTCTAGCAACCAGTATTTAGACGACTTTTTTTAATTGAAGCTAGAAAATTTTAAATTGCATGTTATAGAAGGGACAACAAATTGGTTTATTAAAATAGTTTGTAAAACCAATTTAAGCTCCGAATCTAATGTAAACAATTTCACTATTGCAATTTCTATCTAACTTGTTTGACCGGCTAATTTTAAAGAACAAAATATTCATCAGAGAAGAAAAGTAGGATCTTTTTGCTTTGGATTTTTGCCATTTTTTTGCCAGTTTTACTCATATCGACTACCCCTAAACTAACCTATGCTAACAAGGAATCTATCCCGACCCGAACTGGCAGATTTTAATGAACTTTGGATATGATTTAATGGAGAAAAAAAAGACACACGATTTTTTTTTAGCTGCCCAAAAAAATTTAAGGGCTTAAAATTTGCTATTGTATGAAAATCTGTCTTTTATTTACGAAAACTAGATTTATTTGTACTCAGTACTCAAGAAAAAAAAAATTATATACCCGTATTGCCTACATAGTGGACACAGAGTTGCCACATTTTTGAATCATTTGAAATATTGGGGAAAAAGGCTCTTCGGAAAAGTCGCATTTACCGAACGGAATATCTTAAAAAGCTCAGACATACCCTAGATTAAATTAAATAGGCATTGCTATTCATTATTTTTGGCTTAGTGCAATTAAAATTCCTTAATAAAACGCCAAATTTAATGTTACTCAAAACACATTTTTTTGAGTAACAAAAATACTATACAGTCTTTCTGTATAATGTTTACACCAGTGACTGTGTCTTCAAAAAGCCTTTCATTTGATACAAAATTTGTCTATAGTTATTTTTAATAGAACCAAATAAGCCGAAAAATATTTTAATTGATCCCACTTAGTAACGCCTAAACATGAGATTTTCAGTTAAAAAAAAAGCACGGGTGCCCTTAAGTTGTTATTTTCTACAACATGTCCAGTTGACTAAGATCTGCTGGTCCGGGTCGAGATACATCTCTTGTACGTCAACTTGGCACGTTTTAGTATTTTTTACGTTTTTAAATTATTAAGTTAAATACTGTCAAAATTTGGTACTGAGCGGTCAAGCCAATACAAAGTTATACGCAAAAATGTACTTAGCAAACAAATGTTGTAAGCAACTCTGGGTCCACGATATAGTCATTATGAGTTTACAAATTTTTGTGTTTTCCAATCCAACGCTGCGTACTAATAAATATGAATTTTGTCAATTTCAGGCATGTTTCCATACAAAAAATAATAATTTTGACCCCACCTTTTAACTATTAAACGTGAGCTTAGGCGGAAAAAAACTGTCTTTTATTTTTTTCCTCACTATGACAAATCCGAATTTAGTTAAGATCGGACAGAACCCATCGGGAGCTTCTCCTTGTTAGATGACTACTTGAGAAATTTTTGTTCATTCGAAAGTAGTCTATGTCGCTTTAACCTATGACCTCCAGGCAAAAATTAATTTCGATTTGGTAAGCAGTAACTTCTTTTCAGTGCTTCCAAAGAAGTGCTTCGCCGTCATGCATTCAATGAAGCAATTCTGGAAGGCATTATATTGTGCTTCCCTGAAGGCATTCTTTTGAAGCAGTAAAGAAGGCATGAAAAGAAGCAGTGAAGATGGCATGCAATGAAGCAGTAAAGAATGCCTTCTATGAAGCACTTCTGGAAGGCATTATATTGTGCTTCCCTAAAGGCATTCTTTTGAAGCGGTAAAGAAGTCATGAAAAGAAGCAGGGAAGAAGGCATGCAATGAAGCAGTAAAGAAGGCCTTATATGAAGCAATTCTGGAAGGCATTATATTGTGCTTCCCTGAAGGAAGAATCTCTTCTCGAAGCTCTTCTGGAAGCGCTTCGGGAAGCTTTTCTGGAAGCTCTTCCGGAAGCGCTTCTATCATGTGATTCTTAGATGACATGGTAGAAGCGCTTAATGAACCGAATTTTTAAGCTATATCAACAGAAAATTTCTTCCAAAATGTGCTTTTCGGATCTGACCATATTTTCCGGTAATATAAATGTTTGTGGTGAAGTAAGGTAACTAATAACTTTAGCTAAATAACTGTTTTAAAAGTAAGCAGACACTAGTAAAAAAATATAAAATATTTTTATATAAAAATATCGATAAAATTATAAAAAAGTAAAAAAAAAACCTACTAAGTGCATGGAAGACCTGGGTATTTTTTATTTTTTAAAGAGGAAGCAACATTCAGGAAATTCTTCCTGTTTATTAATATGTTGCTGTCGTGGGGAAAGGGATAGTGGCGAGATAACAGGTGGTGAAGGATGAAGCACTTCAAACATGGCAACACTGTAATTGCGCGAGATAAGTCTCAGAACATTTGTTGCTCGCCACCTGATGTAGAGTTGGCAAATTTATTGAAGCTTTTTATTTCATAGCCCTGATTCATTATTTTACTTCGGTGGTGTTAAGTGCTATGGGAACAGTAAAGGTGTGCGCAGCGCACACCTTCACTGTTCCCATAGCATACATATAAGATACATATAAGTGATAGAAAACTTAAATATATTATTTTTCTAAATGATGTTGTCGTCACCGGAAATTGAACCCGGGACCATTTGTATTACAGTCCAACGCTCTAACCATTACACCACAACGCCCACACGTCGGGTGTATGTTTAAGTATATTTTTTTTTGGTTGCTGACATAAAGGTTAAATGAAATTTACTTACAACAAAATTTGTCTAAATTTTAATGGAAAATTCTTGTCTAAACGAATGTGTATTAAAATGAATAACAAACCAAACTTGTTAGAATATTGTTTATTTTCGTTCACAAATTATATTAATAATTGAAGTAGACTGCCAAAAACCAAAAAAAAAAAGAAATCAGTGTGTGATACATTGGAAATGATTTATTTGCATAAAAATTAACTAAACAAAATTAAAGGAAATATATGAAAATAACTTTTTGATCATTTATTACTGACCTTTAGTCACGCTACGCAAAATAATATTTTTAGTAAATATATTTTTGTGAATTAATTATGTACGAGAAACTAAAATCGAGTTTCATATAAAATATTCGTTAATTTAATAAAAAGTTTAATTGAATTCGCTCCTATTAAGGAAATGGTAGTATATAATTTAAACCTTTTTAATTGATTTTAATCAAAAATATTAAAAATTTAGTAAAATATTTATTTAATTTTACACAAGTTTTTTATTAAAACTTTAATTAAAATAGCAAAGGCGATGGCAATTCAAAAAATTTGTTGTTAATTTTGAAAAATATGTTTAATAAAACACATTTAAAAAGCAGCAACACAGTTCGGTCTTAGTCTTGAGGGGGACATGACATTGGCCGTTTTTTGAAATCGACTTTTTTTATAATTTTGCAGGGACCGTAATCATTATGAGTTTTATAATAAAAATTACACAATAATGATTATGTTATGAGTTTTAATGATTTTCTTCAATGGTAATGATTATTTTTGAGTAATAATAAAAAAAATCAGCAATAATCATTATTTTTGAGCAAAAAAAATAAAACTCAAAAATAATCATTATTTATGATTTTTATTTTTTTCGCTCAAAATAAAACTCACTTTCATGTAGGTGTAAATATATATACATATTAGGGTGGGGCGATTAGTATGGAAGGAAAAAAATCTTAATGGGCGCTTCGCGTTTCTGATTCTTGGGATTGTACTAAGCAAAAAAGTCCACTAAAACATACGTCGTCGGTGAAAATCGAGCTTCCAAATTTTGACTTTACGGTAAAAAAGCCCTATTTTGAAATTAATAATTAACCCCTTAAACCATACCCACAAATATGATTGATGCATTAATGTGCTAGAGAATCTTCTAAAGATGAGATTGATACCATAATCTTCGATAAGCTCCTCATACTTCCTGAGATATGTCAATCCCCACACATTGAAAGTAAGTTTTATTTTGAGCGAAAAAAATAAAAATCATAAATAATGATTATTTTTGAGTTTTATTTTTTTTGCTCAAAAATAATGATTATGGCTGATTTTTTTTATTATTACTCAAAAATAATCATTACCATTGAAGAAACTTTAAAAATCAAAAATTTAAAATCATGACGGATATGCAAAGATTGTCAAAAAATAATAATAATGGTGCAATACATTTTTTTTATGTCTCTTCTAAGTGATTGATTTTTTGATTCAAAAAAAACGAGCAATAATCATTATTTACGGTCATTGTAATTTTGTATTTAGTAAATATTCTTAAGACTCTAAGAAAAATTTCTACGAGTTCAAAAGTTACAGCCCGATTAGTGAGAGCGCATTTTTAATTTTTGCGCTACCTACGTACGGCAGCTGGAATATACTTGTTTTACTTGCTACCTGGCTTTTGGCGGAAATGATGCAAATCGTTTGAAATGCGCCAGAGTGAAGGCATATGAAGCTTCAAAAGAAGCCCTAATTGCTAAACGATTGCAAAAAACTGTAAGAAACAGCACAACACAAGATAACGAAGGCATACAGTACGAAGCAGGCATGGCAGATTGAAGGTAATCTTTTTTCTTTGTTCACAAACTTTGAACGCGTTTATCTCGAAACTATGTTTTTCGTACTGGTTGCGGCACTAGCGGGTTCATTTTTTTGACGAAATTTTTTATTATTTCTTTGTATTTTTTAAACTTGATTCGCTATCGTATGACACGAGCTTTTTTTTAATTTGTTTTCGATTTTTTATGAATTTTTAAAGTCAAAATTTTTTTCGAAAAACACACTTTTACATTTGGAACATCACCAAAAATGAAAAAAAAAAAAAATTGAAAAAAAGCTCGTGTCATACGATAACCAATTTTGTTAAGATTTAAAAAAGTAATTTTTTTTCCAGATCGGACAATTTTTGCGACTCCCAGCGCTGCAACCACGAGGCCCCGTTTTTTTCTCTGCCGCCAGTTTGGAGCTCTATAAAACCATGTTGGAGTGAAAAATATATTTTTTTTTGATTTTTTTTTCTTGTAATTGTTCAATTCTCTACAATAATAAATTTTGGAAAACTGTTTGTTTTTGACTGAGTTATGAATTTTTAAAAAAAGGTCTGTTTTCTCTGCCGCGAATGTAATGTCCCCGCTTAAACATAATATTTAAATGTTTGAAATAGAATAAAATTGGTTGTAATATTGGTAAAACAATATTGGCAAAGAATTTAACGGATGGTACTGGCAAAACACATGCTTTGTAAACAAAATAGTGTTTTCCTAGTACAATATTAGTTGTACCTTTGGTAATTTTTAATACGGTGGGTTTAACAAAAACATCAGTGGTTTTAATATGGAAAATTTTGTGTGCATCAAATTTATTTTCAATTAAACTCTTAATAGATATTATTAAACTTTTACTTTAAAGTGGTTTTAAAATTAAACAAAATCTTAAGTTGTTGACGATAAATGTTTCTGTATCAGGCATAACGCATTTATATTATTTTAGTACACTCAGAATATTATGTATATAAAGACGACAGCCACTGTAGTCAAAAACAAATGAAATTTCACTTGAAGAAAGGACGACTAACATTTCACTAAATTCAACTAACATTTGCCATTTGTTTTTACTATAAAAAAAAATTACTAACAATTGTAGCAAAAATCAACCACATATGTAGTAAAAAATAAGCAAACATTAATTTATTTTATTTTTTTAAATAACAAAAAAACCGAATGTAAAATCATAAAACATTCATTTGATGTGGTTTATTTTTTAAATGAACTACAAGGTCAGTAAAA
Source organism: Delia radicum (assembly GCA_021234595.1). Taxonomy (NCBI): domain Eukaryota; kingdom Metazoa; phylum Arthropoda; class Insecta; order Diptera; family Anthomyiidae; genus Delia; species Delia radicum. The sequence continues at coordinate 163,834,577 of CM037851.1, read as the reverse complement.
AATTTAGTTTGTTCTACAAATGACTGACATTTACATTAAAAATAAGGAAACTGAATTGCAATCCAAATACAGAAGTTCCCTGAGTGTATTTAATTTCGAAAACTTAAACTTTAATTCGGAAAAATGTTAATATAATTTTGTTTATGTATTTTATAAATAGCGTTGAAAATGGGTTTAACGGTTCACAAATTAAAGTCAAAATTTTCATATGTTGCACAAAGAATTTGTAATTTTGTATGGCATTGAATCTGTAGTGTAGTTCAAATTGCTCACATAGCTTTAATTAAAAATTTGTTTATCTGTACTAAATCATTTTTTTATATGGTACATACATAATACACTCAGAAAAGTTTTTCAGTTAATTCAGTTTATTCTAGTTTTTATTTTTGACGGTATTTATAATTATTTTAACTGGTTAACTGGATTTTCCGCATATAATGCGGCAGTCAAAAAAACTTACAAGGCGGGTCCGTTTATGAGTTCCTTCCGATGGCGATGAAATTTGGACATGTAATAAAAAATCAAAACTTAAGAGACCCATATTTTTTTAGCTGCTCAATCTCACATTTAAAATGAGTGATCAAAAATTACCCCATTTTTTTTTATATTTCTTCCAAACAAACTATGTATAAATTTGGTATTTAATGAAAAGTATTTGAACTGCGTATCACCAGTATGAAGTGCTTGTCCGCGAAAGCTTAGCTTAGCACATATATTATTCTCTATTAAGTTTAAGTGCATCCTTATTTTTTATTTTTCCGATATTCGTGCTCGGGTGACAACTCTATGTACAAAATATCGGCCATTGTACCAAAGACCGATCAAAAAAGGAAATTGATTGTGCTTTTGTCTTCCGATTTCTATTAAATGTTGCATTCAGAAACTCTATGGAACGAATTAAGTCTGGAGGCTCCACCTTATCTAAAACTTCGGGTTCTGATAAGATCTTTAGCCAAATCGAAATACTAGTGTCAATCTAGCTAATATGTTTGATGGGCTTTATTTTGTAAATAAACGGAGGTTGAAAGCTCGTTATAAATATATACTAATACATGAAAGTTATGAAGTATCACAGCAAGAAATATTGCTTAACGGAGGCAATTCTAGAAGGCATTATTCCGAAACAATTCCAGAAGGCATGATTTTTGTTCGCTATGTAACACTTGGTATGTCTCTTTTCAGCACACGCAAAAAAAAAACATATTTGGGGCAACCATATTCGAAGAGCATCATATATTTTGTTATGACAACCATACTCTTATCTTAATCTTAATATGATAATTAAATTACCATACTATTATTCCAAATTGATCTCAATATTAACATATTATGGGCATGAAAATGTTTATAAATGATCATAGTATGATTCCTACATTATTCTCCCAGTATTCTGTTGAATCTGGATTATGGATGCATGTTTTTTTTTTTAAATAGTACAAATGTATATTTATTTATTTAATAATTTACACATTTAAATAAAGTTATTTCAAAATAATTTAAGTAATCAAATTGTCTTTGCGTTGACGAAAAAGATTTGTGTTATTAAGGATTTGCATAAATCATTATTTTATCGCTATGCGTTGTGTACATACACTTTTAATTTAGTAGCTAAAAAAGCAAAACTAAACTTTCTTTTTTTCAGCACAACTCTTATTTTGTCAGGAAAAATAAAATAATGAAAACATTTGATTACAGCATAAGTATGTATTAAAATTTTGCTAAGAATACAATTTCACAATACATTGATAATGATCATAACTTGTCTGTAGCAATCGTAATATTTACTCAATAACCATATTATAGTCCTAGTTATCATATTACTATCACGGAAAATAATTACTCCCCCTTTAGATCTGGTTTTTAAACAAAACAAAACAAGTGTGAAAATAAAGAGGAGAAAAAACAAAAAGCGTGTATTAAATATCTACCAAAGGTAGAGGGTGCAAATAACAAACAAGTTTTCAATTTATTTTTGAACAATGGTGATAATATTTAACTTCGAGCTCATATATTAGATCTCATTTAGTGAGAAAACTAGTTAATATGAACGTTTGATGTTTTGCTTGGGATTGTCACTTCTTTCAAAACGTGTTCTGATGATGGGAACCTAGAAAATTCCCGAAATAGATCTATCAACACATTCCTGAAAGTGATCAATTAATAAATTTGAAAACAAAAACTCTATAGATTATTTGTTAGGACAATATCCTAATAAAGAAATATAGAGTATGGACTCGAACTTGAATAATTTTCATTTTCATTGGAAAATAATTTCGTTATCATTTATTATCATGTTATGTTAATTGCAAAAATATTATAATTATATCGCATTACAGACTTAAAAGCATGTGTATTTTCTTCAATTTTTTTTTTTAATATTACTTAAAAATTTTTTTTACAATTTATTTATTATTTGCGTGTGTACAACAAATTTAAAATAAACAACTTTTGTATCACTTTACCTTAATTTATAAAAAACAATAACTTTATTTAAGGGCTGTGTGTCAATTTTGCCTAGTCTGCCATGGTAGATCAAGGTGAGACTACCAAATTATTCCTTCTTTCACTAAAAATATCAAAATTACAGTTAACACAACTGCGTTGTTTTTCTATTTTTATGTATTTTTGTTTAATATTACTTAATTTGTTAGGACTATCTGCTTATCACAACTAATTTGCACAAAATCTGGAACAAGAATGACTCTTAAAGAGCGAAAAAAGCTCATAAAAAACAGACTGAACATCTTATAGTTGGCGCAACTATAATTTGGCTGTAGTTAGATAGAGAAATATGATACTAAATACTACATTATGAGAGAATAATATAAGAACCAAAAAAGAGAGATTTCTACTATAACATGATTAAAGCAACCATATTATTGGTGAAATATGATTGATACAATAATAATTTTAATGTGACAGCCAATTATTGGCTGAATGAATATTGAAACCATGTGTTTCTCTGCGTGCAGGTAAAAGCGCTTCCTTCATGTGCTCTAAGAAGCAATAAAATCAAGCCTTCGTAGGAATTGAGAATCGCCTTTTTGTGTATTAAGAACATTAATGCTTCATTGTATGCATTATTTATTGCTTGAAAAGAAGGCATTCAGGGAAGCATAGAAAATGCATTCCCAATTGCTTTATTGTATGCACTTCCTTGTAAGCATACAAATGTAGTTGCTGCTTACCAAATTGAGGTTATTTTTTGCTGGGTCTCTTAATTCTTATTTATTTTACTACGTTTTGCTACAATCAAACAATTTGTGTTAAAAATATGGTACATTTTTATGAACTCTATTAATTTTTTTTTTTTTTTTTTTTTTTTTTTTTTTAAAGAGAGGCAACACTCAGGAAATACTTCCTATATTTAGTGTGTTGCTTTCTTTGGAAAGGGATAGTATAGAGATGAAAAGTGGGAAAGATGAAGGGCTTCAAACATGGCAACACTGTAATTCCGCGAGATGATAAGTCTTAGAACAGTAGTTGCTCGCCACCTGATGAAGAGTTGGCGAACTTATTGAAGCTTTTTGGTTCATAGCCCTGATTCATTATTTTACTTCGGTGGGGTTAATTGCTATGGGAACACCGAAGGTGGACATTGCGATACGTATGAGGGATAGAAAAAACTTATACATATTAATTTGATGTTGCCGGCACCGGGGATCGAACCCGGCACCTTCTGTGTAAAAGTCCAACGCGCTAACCATTACACCACAACATTTCGATGTTTAAATGAATAAAATATTATATAATACTTCAACTTGTTGCATGAAGTTGCTTATTATAGTAGTAAGCTGCAAGATTGAATTAATATATTTTAATTTTTGTATTAAAAATACAAAAATAGTTTTTTCGAACTTTCTATATTTTTACACACATAGAAATAAAGTTCCAACCGAATTTAAAAGTGTTAATGGTAACAACTTATAAACGATATTTGCATTAGAGTACTGAATATTTTGGACGTTGCAACTAAAATTTAGCCGAATTAACCGAACTTTGTTGTTAAATCTAATGTTAAGTTGTGCCTAATGTCTGAAATTCGCCATAACTCAATTTAAGTCGTAGTAACTGAATTTCAGTTGGCAAATAGCTAAATTTTTCTATGTGTGTATGTATTTTCATATTAGATTTTATTTATTGCATTTCAAAAAGATTTATTGGCATCAGCATTTCAAAAAGTTTCATTGGCATCACCCAAATCTTCAGTTGTCTGCAATTCAAAAAGCTAATTGGCTTAACTCAAACCGAGACATTATAGACAACAGACAAAATATACTCTATGAGAATATATTTGTCTGCCTTAGTGCATAAACTGACTGATCTGGTAACTCTAATTATAAAATCAAAAACTATTTGAAAAGCAACAATTGTACATGTCGATATACGTTGTTGTGTCAGTACATGTAAGTGTGTTTGTTGTATTACAATTTGTAAAAACAAACTTTTTAAAAAGCAACAAATAAAATCTTCTAAGACAATATTCTAACTAAATATATGATATTATAAAATTATTAATTTGTAGTCCTGCTCATGTCGTATAATATAAATTTTTGAAGTTGTAAAAAAAAACTACTTTTGTGCCAAATACAAATACAAGTCATCACTATAAAAAAAAAAAACTCTAAATTTAGTTTTATTTTTTAAATAAACTTTTGTTTAAACGCGTTGATATTATGCCAAATTACTAAATTTTATCTCTTCAAACAAAAAGTCACGGATTTTGACCCGAAAATGAACAAAATTTTCCACTGTACGTAGCTTGATCTTAAATCGATATATCGTCAAAATAGACAAATTACTTAAAAATTAAAATTAAAAAATACTTAAAACAGTACTCCATAAAATTTTAAAGCGATTTAGGGTTAAGGGGGCCTATGCATATATATTTTAAAAATGATCTCATGGTTCTAAAATAATTTTTTTTTTTAACATTATCGATAAAAAATAAAATTATCGATAAAAAAATAAAGACGAACGAATTTCCGATTGTTTTAATTGAATTTGTTTGTTGAAAACATTAAGGCATTATCTTTTGTTACAGTTAAAAGAACTATTATATTATTGAAATTTTATTTCTACTGATTATAATTTTCATTGGATTCTAGCTAACATTTTTTTCTGAGTAAATAATAAATAATAAAAATTAAATAAACTTTATTAATTTTTGTCGATTAACCATGTATAAGCACAATTAAATTTATTTTTAATTTTGTTGGAAAATCAACATGTTGTTGATATTGTTTAAGTATTTGCCGTCAGTTGTTATTTCTCCTATAGACAATATGTAGTAGTGCGTGTATATATTTAAAGCAATTATAATCTGTTCGTAAAAATGATTATAAATCGTATATTCTTCACGGTTCGTCTGAAGCAGATCAAGGTTAAAAGAAATTAACAGAAATGTTCATCATAAATGGCTACATTAAGATCACAGCAATGTTCAAAAATACTTGTTTTGTAAATATCCTGTGGAGAGCATAAAAAAATGTTTCAGTTTGAAAAAAATGTTCATCTTCGAAGTACATTTCTGGTGTACATATAATAATGCAGAGCATTGTCTTTGGTGCCTCGCAATCCTGGGGGAGGGAAATTAGGACATTTCTTTCACCGAAATAAAACATTTTATTTATTTATTTATTTATTTAATTATTTAATATGGTTACTTCTACAACAAAACATACGTCTTAAACAGTAGAAATCTTATGATGTTATTATGATTGGGAGAGAAAAAAAAAAAAAAAAAAACTTAAATCTAGGTGTAGTTAAAAATAAATTGTAATAAATAATAATGTAAACATTTAAAATAAGAATGTAAAAATTAATTAAAATGAATATATAAACTATTACAAACAAAGAAAAAAAAAAAGAATTTAACAAAACATAAAAAATAACATAAGTAAAAATATTTACAATGAAATCATTGTGAACTATATCGAACTATAGAGCAATTCCATATGAAAGCGATCACCTTTTGGACGACGCCTCTCCGATTTTAAAATAAATAGTCTCAATCGATTGCCCAGCAAAAAATAATGTACCTACATATTTTTTTTTTTTATAGTGACTGGTTTAGTGGTGGTGTGCACCACTGTCATGTGACAAAATTGAAGAATTCTTCATAAGGGACCTCATTGAAAGTTGTTTTAAAGAAAAGCTATCGCAACGAGTGATAGCTCGTTGGAAAGGTATTGAATCAGGCTTTAATTGAAAAATAAAATTTTCCTAATTTTTCTCAGAAATTTACCTTTTTTCCCATGAAAATTAAATTTTCCCATGAAAATTAAATTTTCCGATTTTCCACAGAAGCTCCTAAATTTTCCGGCTAATTTTATTTTTTTTGGATTCCTCATAATTTTTGCTTTAAGAATCAGCAATAAAAAAATGGGCCCCGACTCCTTGTTTGGACAGGAGAAGAGCATTTAAGAGACCACCTTGTTCTCATTGTTTTTATATTTTTTATAATTGAATTATTTTTAATTATTTAACAAGAAAAATTAGGAAAATTTTATTTTTCAATTAAAGCCTGATTCAATACCTTTCCAACGAGCTATCACTCGTTGCGATCGCTTTAGTAGTTTTTTTTAAACAACTTTCAATGAGGTCCCTTATGAAGAATTCTTCAATTTCGTCACATGACAGTGGTGCACACCACCACTAAACCAGTCACTATAAAAAAAAAAAATATGTAGGTACATCATTTTTTGCTGGGCAATCGATTGAGACTATTTATTTTAAAATCGGAGAGGGGTCGTCCAAAAATTTGCCAATTTTGATCGTTTTCATATGGAATTGCTCTATATAAACATACAAACATGTTATCTACGAATAATGTTTAAAAATTTTCTTTCTGAAATGTAACGCATTGCTGGTTTCTTTAATTGTTGGAGGAATATTATTCCGAAGACGTATTGCAGTTATAAAAAATTGCCATTCGGATATTAATGTGTAATGTCTGATTTGAATAATATTTCTGTTTCTTCTTAGTCGACTAAATCTCAAACGGTTAAACAAATGAGATGGCTCACAAGTGGTAATAATTTTGTGTAGAAATACAAGAGTCCTTATTTTCAGTAGGTCTTCAAACTGCACACCAAAAATTTGTTTTGAATGTGGAGTAATATTAATGTAACTACCATTATTGTCACAGATTCTGAGACCATAAACGTACCTTGCAATGTAGTTATATGTTACATTTATACTAGATTTACTTGTAGCATCACAACTTGCAAAAATCTCACATCCGTAGGTTAGAATTGGAATCAAGTATGTCTTTGCAAGTAGTAACCTAATTTTTAATGGAGTGCAGTTTTGAGTAGGCCAAAGGGTTCTTAGCATTGAGTATGTTTTGCCACAGGCAGCTGTTACATGGTCTGACCAGGTGAGAGTGTCATTAAAAGTTACACCAAGATTCTTTGCCTTATTTACGATTTCAATTCGTTGATCTTTAATAAAAACGTTGGGAGTAACAACAATTTTTTGTGTTTTTTTCGCATTACAATACATTTTGATTTTCTAGGATTTAAACTTAAACCATTTACTTCTGCCCAAAAGAAACCCGATGTAAATCATCATTTAGCATTGCAGTACATTCCTCAATTAGTCCCTTTTTGTTACTTATATACAATTGGACGTCATCGGCATACATCCTAATGTTACAGTGGAGCAACTGTTCAGGGAGATCGTTTGCGTAAATAGAGAAAAGGAGAGGGCCCAATATAGAGCCCTGTGGAACACCCCTAACAACTGGAAGATGTAGGGGTGTACAAAAATGTAACGAAGATTAAAAAATATTATTAAAAATACTCTAACTACAATTTTGCTGCATCCGCGCCTGCTTTCCTTTGATATCAGATCTTGATTGATTTATGTATGGGAAGATTGAAAATGCTATGAGTAGGGCAATGAATTCTATGCACTTAAAAATCGAAAATACGCTCTTATAAAAGTGCCAATAAAAACGCAAAATATGCTGCTAAAACAGCATTTCTGGCATAAATTACACAATTTGGAACATAGAAAATTAAAAAAAGTATGAACAAGGTCATTACTTTTCCAATAGTAAATAAACGATTTTCTGGCGGTCAGTAAGATTTTTCTTCTTAACCTCAAAATTACTAGAAAGTAAAAATGATTTTGTTTAAATCAAAATTTAAGTGTATCCAAATTTTATTTTAGAGTTAAAAAATTTTAAAAATACTACAAATAAACAAAAATATGCACTAAAATGCATTAAAAAGAGCAAAACATGCATTTAAAAAAGCTCAAAATATGCATTTAACGTTAAAATATGCAAAAACATGCATTATTGTCAAAATATGCAAAAATAATGCAACTACAAATCAATGCTATTTTTTCTAAATTTGATGATTCTGACAAATATTTAGTCCATATCTGCATATTTTGGAGTGTCGAGTAAAAACATACATTTGCATCAAAATCCTTGCCCTAGCTATCAATTTTACTGGGTCAGACATAGTTTTTGAATTATCGCGAAACGAAATTTTTAGCTTTTTTTGAAAGTCCATAGTTTAAAAAGTGGGATTCTCTATTAAATAAGAGACCAGAATTACACACACGTTTATTTGAATAGTCAATATAATGTAACAACTTTTTGTTTTAAATAGAAAATTTTAACTGAGTATTTTAACTAGTACCGAAAGTCCGTTTATTTTGTTTAATTTGTTTACAGAAAAGTTAAAAATATACTTCTATGGTAATTTAACTACATTTTCAATTGAAACAACTTTACGGATTAACTTCTTAAATAACTGTATAACTTTTATGGAAAAGTTTTTGTGAGTGTGAGATTCCAACGGTCATAAATGGTTGTCACCATAAAATTATTAGTGCATCACTCATATTTCACAAATAATATGGTTGCTTTTATCATGTTATAGAAAAAATCCCTCTTTTTTGGGTTATCATATTATTCTCAAAGTATAATATTAATATCATATTCATCTCTCTAACTACAGTTTTTTGAGCGTCTTCACTCTTTTACTGTAATTCTTGTTTAAGATTTTGTGAAAAGTAGTTGCGAGTAGCAGTCAGTCCGAACTAATTAAATAATATGAAACAAAAAGACATAAAAAAAAGAAAAACAAACGCAACGGTGTTAATTGTAATGGTGATATTTTCAGTGAAAGAAAGGAATAATTTGGTGACTCATGACATGCATCCCTTTAATGAAGATTTTGCGTAATATACATAAAAGTATTATAAATCAAGTTTAAAGTGATATAAAAGTGATTTATTTTTGAATTTGTTGTACTCACGAGAAAGTAAATTGTAAACAAACAAATTTAAAGAACTATGAAAGAATAGTTTAGACAAAATACACGTGCTTTTAAGTCTGCAGTGCGATATAATCATAACATGTTTGTAACGGTAATAATAATAATATTGTAATAAATGATGACGAAATTAATTTCCGTGATCATAATATGAAAACAAGGACATTAACATAGTTATAGTGCAAATATTATGATTGATACAAACATATTGTCTAAATTCAAAATTTAAACAATAATCTTACAATATCTTACAATAATTTATCGAAATGAATTTATATAAAAAAACTGAATTGTATCTCTAAAAGTAATTGTAACGATTAAGTATTATTGTGAATTATATTCGGAAAAGGTAAAACATAGCATTTATCTAGTTTATCTGCGACTTACAAAACGAAGTTTCTTGTAAGTTAAAAAACCATTGCATTACTCACTATTAATTGTACCCAGCGAAGCAAAACGGTGAGCACAATAAACTACTCATTATAATTGAACTACCCAAACTAACTCTTTTTATTTCTAACGTTTTTCTTGTTCCATATTACTATTCTTTTATAATTGTCTCGAGTTCGAGGTTTATAAAACATTTGAAAAAAGGCCTAACCAACTGTCACCAATATTTAGGTATCCCCTAACCTATACAGTCCACAACCATCTCTATTTTTCCCCGATATCTCAATATCTACACAAGCCCAGTTTAGCCTTTTTACATGGTCACTTCGAACCTTAAGGAAATTGAAGAACATTGACACCACTGGAAACTGTCTACAGACTCTCACCATTAAATAATGAGGTAAAGTAAATCTTTCATATTTACCCTAATTAGTTTATATCGGTCGATCAAAAGGTAAAGAATAATTAAAGAAGACGGTAGTGTCGAGGTTACAAAAACAAAAAATATAACAGTGCGGATAAATTTGAACAAAAATTAAGAAAAATCTTAAAAATAAAATAAAAGCGTAAAATCAAAACGAAAAAAGTTAAATTATTAAAAATCGAGAAAAGACTCGAGATTTAAAACCCGAGAAAAACGGTAAAATTTATAAAAAGTTAACAAAAAAAAAAAACCAAAAATCCCAAAAAATATATTCCCGTTAATTTTAGAAAATAAAATTATAAAATTTAAGAAAACGTTTTCAGTTTAATCATAAAAGAAAAAGAAAAAAATACCGCTACTTTTTTTTACATAAAACGGGTTTTGGTTTGCAATTTGCTTTTAGCCGTTTGAGAAAAGGAATATATACGAAAAGATTAAAGAAAAAAAAAAAGAAAAAGTGAAAAGTAAAGAGTAATTTGCACATATATAAAAAATCCGTGGTGAAATTAGTGCGGTCTCATTGGAAAAAAAAAAAAAGGTTCGTGTTCGGTCAAACGTTACAATTTAATCCAACACACAACTTCATCCGTTGCAACTTAGTAATAATTTTTTGGTCGTAAATAAATTGGCTGATCAAACCTCATCACATCAAACTTTGTCAGATCAAACCTTGTCATCAAACCGAGTCATCAAACTTCGTCAGCTCAAATATATTTTTTTTTTTGTTCTAACAATAAAGTAAGTTAAAGAATAATATAACATTAATGCATTGTTGATTTAAATTTTCATAATTCCGTGCTTACTTTGCCCATATTGCCACACTAAAAAATATTCCCTGTGAAAACATTAAAAAAGAAATAATTTTTGTCGCCATTAATTTAAAAAATTAAAATATTTGGTATAATAATTTTTCAGTGTTGACTGCTTTGAATTTAATATTTTATTCGCAATTTTGTGTTCGATTTTTTGAAACAACAAAAACAACATTAAAAAAAAAAAAAAAAAAAAAGTTCCAATCATTCAGTGTTGCCAGACTTCGATTTGATTTCCCCTAATGTTATTCTAATAGTCCAAATGGCCCACGTTGAATTTTTTTGTTTAATTAAAATGGTTTTGAATACCTTTATTACAAATCTATAAAGAATACTTATTTTTGTACAGTAGCAAATAGTTTGTGCAATGTTTACTCCGTTATAAAAACTTATTTCAACTTATTGAACCCATAACAACTGTGCAACATTACAAAAACGAAAAATAATTTTCCACAAATAATCACAAAGCCAAAGAGATAATATAAAAAACAACAAAAATTTAAATAAATTTAAATTTATTAAACCATGTTTTCATATGAAATTGTATAGATTCACCTAAACTGGCAGCACTCTAACAAATTGTCCTTTTTTTCTCCTGTTATCTTTTTTTTTCTCCTGTTATCTGAAAACTTATAGAAAATTGCGTTAAGATTTAATCTCTTTTTCCTGTTGAGCTTAACAATTCAAATTATATAAATCAAAAAGTACAACGAATAACTTGAACCAAATAATTTGTTAAATTTTCTACTGTAATTAGGCATCATTCAATCAATGTTTTAGTGCCCTTAATTATTTATCAGGAAAAAAAAGTACTTGCAGTATATCTTTAACCCCACGATAAAATAAGCGCAACGGTTCATATCATTTGAAAAAAAAAAAAAAAAGAAGTGGAATTTTTAAGTGTCAGCATTGTTGTTGGTATCAATGGAATTAGAAAAAACTTTATTGTTATTTAATTTTTAAACTTTACTCGTTTGAATGTTCACGCCTTAACCCATTAAACAACTAAACATTCGATTTTTATAATTACCATTATTGAATACGGAATATTGTGTGAGATAACAGATTGCGTCCCCATATTCAAATGTATATTTTGAAACTGAAGCTAAAATGGAATTTTCTTATTTATCTCGGAATAAAGCTAACGATTTCTGTTTGGAAGTTGGGAAAAATCGGAACATTTTATATATTGTCTCAATTTAAACTGAAACAAATATTTTATTTGAACTCTTCAATTTCATATTGTCTCAATTGAACATATTTATTTGTCTCAATTGAACTTTTCGAAAAAGAATCTACAATTTCGTTATTATCTTCAATTAAAAAAAAAAAAAAAAATGTGTCTCGATTGAACACTTTTTGTAGGATTTCATTTGTTATATTGTCTCAATTGAACATTTAAGAAGAAAGCTGCTATTTTTCTCATATAGTCTCAATTGAACATTTCAAGACGAAAACCTACGATTCACATTGTCTCAATTGAACAATTTGTTCCTTGTCTCAATTGAACATTTTCAAAGGTGAACAATAAGTTCTTTGCAATATTGTCTCGATTGAACATTTCAAAGAAAGCGGAAACTTTCTTTCGGTTCATAGCGTCTCGATCGAACGTTTATGTCTCAATGACAATTTTTCTCATATCGTTTCAACTGAACATTGTTTGTCTCAATTGAACAGGTTCTAAGTACAAACTACGATTTATTTATCATTTACCTCGATTAAACAATTTGTTTAACTGATAATTTTCATAGGAAATATAATATTGTCTCAACTGAACATTGTTTGTCTCGATTGAACAGTTTGGTTAAAGAAAAACTAAAAACTTTTATATATGATCTCCATTGAACTTTTTCGGAAAAAAACCAATAAATTATATCATTTGATAATTTGAAAAGAAAAACGATACTTCGGTTGTTCTCATATTCTCTAAATTTAGGCATTTATTCTTAGGCAGAAAGGACTTTAATTCTGCCTGAGAATAAATTTTGAACAAATTTATTTTAACACAAATATTGGAATTACGGATTAAGAGTCTCGTTTGGAAAACTTGGTTTTGCGTTACACAACTATTAAGATATTGCATTATAATTTCATAGGAGCTTTAGGTGCTCTTATACTGCAAACAATTTCGCTAAAATCAAGTTTTCACTCTCGGATATAAAAGTTTAGAATCATGCCTAATGCGGAGAGGGCGCCATGCGCACCCAGTTAATTCGGGAAAAATTTGTATTCGATAGCGATCATTTACTCACATTTTGCACTAACTTCAGTAATGTGGAGATTGAGGACCAAACAGACTCAGTTTTGGAAACAAAATTAAGGGATCTCGAAAATAGATGGAATAAATTAGAGGTTTCATACGAAAATCTCATGCTCTCCCAAGCCCCTGAGATTACCAAAATTTGAAAGAAGAGGCAAGGAAAATTTCAATGCGTGCTCGGATCCTTTTATGCATGTAGATCTCACATTATAGACTTGCTAAAAATTGCAACAATTAATACTTCTTCCCAAAATGTCACTTTCTCGAATGAGTTTTACCTTTCCAGAGCGTTTCAATTCATAATCCCGGTAGTGGTATCAAGCTTCCGCCATGCGACACGGAAGTTTTCGAAGGCAGTTACGAAAAATGGCCTTCATTTCGCGATATGTTCACAGCTGTATACATAAATGGAACAAATTGTCCTCCCGTCGTAAAGTTATATCATTTACGTAGAAAAACTACTCGTGACGCAGGGGCGATAGTAAAACGCTTCCCGCTGTGTGAATGACAGTTTTCAGCTTGCTTGGGAAGCACTCAAATCTCGGTACGAGAACAAGAGGGATTTGGTCGACCGTCTACTCGAGACTCTATTCAACATTCCTGTTGCCACTTCGGAGGACAGTCAGTCTCTTCAAAGAATTCATTCCACTGTTAGTGATGTTTTACAGACTCTTAAATCTTTGGATGTGAAAACGGAACACTGTGATTTCTTTATTGTTTTTCTTGTTCGTTCGAAACTGCCAAATGAGACACTATCCCTTTGGGAGCAATCGCTTAAAATCATCGAGATTTGATAACATGGTCCCAATTAGAAGAGTTTCTCATAGACAGATACGAAGCTGTCGATAGAATTTCTAGTATGAAGGTCATAAAGAACGACTGAGTCTTCCAAATAGGGAAAGTATGAACACAGCCAAGTAACACACCGAAACTTAGAACTCAAACGTATGCTTCCCAAGAGAAACCCAATATTAATTGCAAATTATGCAAAGGTGACCACAATTTGAGGATATGTCCCGAATTTAAAAAGTTTACTGTCCAACAGCGAATTGATTTGTTCACGATAACAGAATGTGCAACAACTGTCTTTCCCCAAATCATTTCAAAGCAAAGTGTACTAGTAAGAACACTTGCTTTATCTGCAAAGCGGATCACCACACATTGCTACATTCCTCTAACCCCACTAACTCACAAAATCCTTCGAATTTCGCTCGAACTCCAAAACTTTATTCGCGTAATTCACAACAATTTGAGAATGAGTCTCATAAAAAATAGTGAAAATATCGATGTTACTCCATCTACATCCAAGCAAGCCTTCAAATCTCACGTCCAAGCTAACATGTCGTTAGTAGCAGTCATATATTGCTCCGTACAGCCCTGGTGCATATCGAACACATGGGAGAGCTATATAGGGCTAGGGGCTTTTATAGATCCAGGTTCACAAAGGACGTTTGTGACTGACAATTTAATGAAGAGGCTTCAAATTCCTACTCGTAAATCCAACTATGAGGTATATGGCATTTGGGAAAAAACCTGGTTCTACTACCAGAGAATGTGATATAACTATATTTCCAAAAAGACCAATATAAAATTTTTCGGTTACTGCCATTCTGCTTTCAAATGTCGAAAAATATGTGCCCTTAACCTCGTTTGAAGTCCCACAATTCTTCCAATTTGAAACTCTCGATCTAGCGGATCCAAATTTAATCAACGCTCGCAAGTCGATATCATTCTCGGAAACGATTGTGAAAGGCACTTTAATCTTGAGGGTACGAAAAAGGTATTTGCGGCCTGGCCTCTGCCTACAACAACGATATTTGTTGTGGGTCATTAGTGTCTCCCATTGATACAAGCGTTTGTAGCAGTCTTTTACGACAACAGTAGTAGCCCTCGAGAACCGTGGAACTGAACGATCTTGCTCAGGAAATTTGGGAGCAAGAGGAATTGCCCCCAATCATGCATACTTCAGATGAAGATCAATATTGCGAAGATTATTATGAACAGACCACAACGCGGCAGTCGGATGGAAGATATGTCGTAAAGACTTCCTTTCAGAAAGAATTTCCCGACTCTATATTCCTTGGATCT
>CM037851.1:163716222-163819207 GCA_021234595.1 Delia radicum | reverse complement strand
ATTACCCGTGCAATTCTCCTATCAAAAATTGATTACGCTCTGCCAATATACGGTTGGTGTGCTCCCTCAACTATTAAATTAATCCAAAGCCCTTATCATGCGGCAGTCCGTCGCAGCATTGGAGCTTTTCGTACAAGTCCAATTACTACAATTCTGGCCGAAGCTGGACTACCATCAATCGAAGAACGAATATCACATCTAACACTCAAATTAATCCCCAAAACTCTTATATGTCGTAATAAAATATTGTTCAACGAAACAAATAAAGCAATCAATAGTATAAGGACACCTAAGCTCTTATCTACTATTAATCGATGTATCCTTTTTTCTCGCCAACTTGGACTTGATCAACATCCTAAACTTCTAAATCAAGAATCTGAGCCCCCCTGGCTTCAACACAAATCCTCTTTTATTCTATCTATGATAGATCTACCAAAATCAACTACACCTCCTACCGTTTACACACAGATCTTTTATAACATAACTGATTACTTTGTTCGGCACAATTGGAACCTTTTATTTACAGATGGATCTAAATCAAAAGATTTCACTACATTTGCATTAGTGGATCGCGAAGGTAAACTCATTAAAACTGGATATATCGATAACTATTGTTCCATTTTCACAGCTGAAGCCTCAGCATTATGTGTAGCTATTGAATTCGCCTCTTCTCACCAAACAAATTACATCATCTGCACTGATAGTCTATCGTGTATCCGTGCGATACAAAATTCGTTGTATGACTCTCCGTTAATAAATCATATCCGAAATATTCTTATTAAATATTCAAACAAAATTAAAATAATGTGGGTCCCATCCCACGTTGGCATCCCTGGCAATGAACATGCAGATTCTGAAGCTGCGAAAGCAAAACGAAAACCACTAATAAAATATCCAACTTACGAAACTCAAGACATATTAAATACTATCTACGCTTATATAGAGTCGATGAATGCACATAAATGGAGTTTATATCAACATAACTACAAAACTAACAACCCTATGGGAACCAAACCAGCATACCCCAAAACCTGCTGCAGAAAGGAAACCAACATAATAGTGCGCCTCCGTATCGGGCACTGTACATTTTCCCATAAATATCGCATCGAAAAAACATCACCCCCAATCTGTACTTCCTGCAACAATGAAAATAATGTCACCCACATCCTAGATGAGCTGCTCCACTTACCATTCATCCAGAACCAAATTTTTGGACCTAGTCCTCCTTCTGATCTCGTTAAATTAGTCAATGAAAAAAATATTAAATTAGTTTGTAAATATATTTTTGAAAATAACCTACAGAATATTATCTAAATATGTAAAATTTACAAGACAGAGTCGAAAGCCTCAGTAGCTAGTACTCTTAGCTTAAGTTAGTTACAATAATTGTATTAATGTAATTAATAACAAATAAATAAATAAAATAAATATTTTAAAAAGGCCTTTTTGAGCATTGCTATGTTCATATTATAGCTCAGTATTCCCGAAATTTTGATAATTTTTTTTTAACCTAAATTGGGCGTTGTGGTTTAATGGTTAGCGAGTTGGACCGTTACACACATGGTCCTAGGTTCGATTCTCGGTGACGACAACATCAGTTGACAAGAATAATATGTATGAGTTTTCTATCAATTATATTTACCACAGCGCCCACCTTCGGTGTTCCCATAGCACTTAACCTCCACCTAACAAAAATAATGAATCAGGGCCATGAAACACAAAGCATCAATAAATTCGCCAACTCTGCATTAGGTGGCGAGCAACAACTGTTCTAAGACTTATCATCTCGAGCAATTACAGTGTTGCCATGTTTAAAGCCCTTCATCTTTCACCACCTTTCATCTCTCCACTATCCCCTTTCCAAAGAAAGCAACACATTAATTAATATGAAGAATTTCCTGAGTGATACTTCTCTTAAACAAGAAAAAAAAAAACTACCTCAGACGCACCGTGTCTGATAAACAATAGACTTAAATTAAAATTTTAAAATATATAAAAAAAATCTTTACATTTCTGATGCTTATGTTTGTTCAAACAAAATAATCATCAATCGCATTAATGTACAATAATTGTTTATTTAGTTTTGTTAATTGTAAATTGTGAATTGTAAATTTGAAATATGTTCATCATCATTAAAGTTAATAAAAAAAATATACAAAGTTTTTTAGAATGCAGCGTAAATTATAAAACAAATTAAAAAACAACTACACTTAGGGAACTTCTGCTTTAAGTAGTCATTTGAAAAAACAAACCACATCAAATGACCTGTTTTATGATTTTACATTCATTTTTACAGTTGTTTTTTGTTATTTAAAAAAATAAAAAAAAAATATATGTTTGTTTATAGTATAGTATTCTAAGTGTAGTATTTGATAAAATTGTTAATTAGTTTTATTTGTCCTAATTAAAAGAATACCAAAAAAGGATATTCTTGTGATCTGACATTTTGTAAATAATAGAGATGTCACGAATAGTGTATTTGGCACCGAATAATGTATTTATGTATACGGTGGTAACCGCATAATTTTCGTACATTTTCATATAAATTTTATATGAAAGTGCACAGTAGTTTAGATATAGACAAAATTAAATAGATTACAAAAATGTTTTAGGGTCTCAAGCCAGTTCAAACAGCTGTGTTTGACGTCTTGAAGAAAAATATGTAAAATTAAAAAATTTCAAAAAACTGGACGCAAAAGAAGCCGTCAATGAAAAGTAAGTGGTGTTCTTGTATGGGGAATTATGATCACTTGCCGGTTTTGAGCAAATTTCAATATGAAAACAATTTTTATCTAAAGTGAAAAATGTGTTAAAGTAGGCGCGGTCAATAAAAGTATGTGTCAGAATTGCCCGTGGTTTGAGTATCACGTGTGCCAGTTTGCAATGAAAAAAATTTTTATCTAAATTAAGATAATGCATTCAAAAATGAAAAAGTGGGCGTAAAAGTTGGGTTTGTGAATTTGTAATTATGAAAAAAAAATGGTCACCGTTATGTAACTCAATACTTTAATTTGAAAGGTCTGAGGCCAACCAATATTAAAGACAAGCTAGATTCTACTCTGGGGGAGTCAGCTTCTTCGTTTACGACTATAAAATATTGGGTGGCAGAGTTTAAAACGAGGTGTCAAGACGAACACTGTTGTGTTCAACCAATTGGGGCGTCCACGCTAGAAACGGTTAAAAACATTCACAAAATGGTAGTTGATGATCGTCTTCTGAAGGTACGCGAGCTGACTGAAATGATAGGTACTTCAAAAAGTGCTATACATCGTATATTGAACGAAATTTTGAAGATGAGAGAGGTGTCATGGTTTAAATATACAATGTTTAATACGTGAATGTTAGAGTGTTCCATAAGTTTAAATGTTGAAAATGTTAATACGGTACCCTCTAATTTTTTTACATTTCCCTTGAATATAACTCATGTGTATCTACGACAACGCCTGCCCTAAGCGACTATGCCTTAAAAAGCGAAACATGCGTTTATATGGAGAAAAATTACTTTTTGCTAATTTTTTTATATGTTGTAATGGTTTTTATTCGAAATGATAAATTATTCCACATAATGATGATATTATGTATTCAAAAAGGTACAAAATTCAAAATCGGTTAAGAACTAGACCTGTAATAAATACTGCCCTAGACCACTAATGTGCCAATTATTACTTGACCGACAAATTCGAGCACACATCTAAAAATTTTTTGAAATTGATTACTACAGTAGAGTTTTTTTATTCAAAAGGCTCAAAATTGTGAGATATTGAGAAGTTTTTTTTTTTTGGATTAACGACTTACGGTAATTTCAAAAACATACAAAATTTTTGGGGTGCTTTTCAAATCTCTAATTTAAAATTTTAAAATGTTTTCTTCAACAAAAAAATTGATTTTTGCACTCCATCGAATTCTTTAAAACATCTTAGAAAATAAAAGTAAAAAAAAATTCAAAATATCCCCCGGTACACTTGGGCTAACGCTTAACGCTTAACAAGGCTTACTTGTTGTCATAAAATATTTAAAATCGAAAATTAGCTACTTAGTAACTTAGTAACTTTTGTTGTTTTATTTTATAACAGTAACTGCAAGGTTAACAAACAATTTTTCGAACATCATTAACCCATGTGGCCCCAAATGACCCCAGACTTATTTATTTGCTTTGACCTAATTGCATTTTAAGAAACGAGATCTAAAATATTATAACACAATACCTGAAGATTCTATGCGTTGTGGTGTAATGGTTAGTGCGCTTGGACTGTTACACGGATGGTCCTGGGTTCGATTCCCGGTGACGACAACAGCAATTTAGAAAAATAGTATGTATGAGTTTTCTATCACATATAAGTTAGGTTAAATGAAACTACCTTAACATTTGAGATCTTGACTGCAACGGAAACTTTATTAAAAAATTCATAATTTAAAAATGTTAAAACTGCTTAATTGTAAAAAAATAGAATTTACCTAATAATACTACAATAACAAAATTGCAGACATAGTGTCAGCAATTTTGACATTAATAAAATTATAAGGTGTTATAATTAAGCTTTAACAAATTAACACGAAGACGTCGCGTGTTTCAAAAGCCGCGACTCAGCAAAAAGACAAAAGAAAAAGAATATTAGGAAGTCCCGTGGAATATTAGGGCGTCCCATGAAGATAATATTTTCTGTGTTAACTTATATGTATCGCTGCACCCAACTTCGGTGTTCCCATAGCACTTATCTCCACCGAAGTAAAATAATGGATCAGGGCTATGAAACAAAAAGCTTCAATAAATTCGCCAACTCTACATTAGGTGGCGAGCAACAACTGTTCTAAGACTTATCATCTCGCACAATTACAGTGTTGCCATGTTTGAAGCCCTTCATCTTCCACCACCTTTCATCTCTCCACTATCCCCTTTCCAAAGAAAGCAACACATTAATTAATAGGAAGAATTTCCTGAGTGTTGCTTCTTTAAAAAAAAAAAAAAAATAAAATAAAAATTTATACTTAAGGGACACTCTAGGGTTTTAGGTTGCCCTCGACCATTTTGACAAAATACAAAGCAATAATATTTACGAATATACGAAACGAAAATTCGACTTAAATGACACATTTATTCACAAAAATATTTTTGTTTGTAAAATGTATAAGAGTTTTAAGTTTTTTGCGTTGTTATTACAAGAACTTACAATGTATATTAATTTAAAATTAATATGAAATCTTGAATGATATTTTAAGAAATTTTGGTGAGATTAAGTGAATCAATTGGTGTACTGAAAACCTATTTTGAAATGTTATTGTTCTAAGTAACAGTCCTTGTTAGTCTATGAAAACTGTGAGTCGAAAGGGTGTCGCGTCTGCTGACAATACAACAAAAACATAAAAGAAATTTACATATGCATATGTTTTTTTAATTAAACTAAATGTATTATAACTCAATCTGCATGTTATTTATAAATTAAAGAGGATTCAACTAAACTAAAGATTACAAATTACTTTCAAAGTCATCTTAAGTTTTTAAGACTTTATTGAGCAAATGCTTTATTCAAAAGTCCCAGCAAAAATTGACTTTGTCTGGTATTGTAGAGATTCAAAAGAGATAAATAAAATAAAATTTATTTTCAAGGTACATTTTTAGCAGTTACATACACTTAGGGAACTTCTGCTTTAAAAATATGTAGTTGTTTAGGTTGTAATAGAGTTTCTTTATTTTTACTGTAAATGTCAGTCACTTGTAGAACAAATTAAATTTTTACTAACCTTGTAGTTCATTTAAAAAAACAAACCACATCAAATGACTGTTTTATAATTTTACTTTAATTTTTTACAGTAGCTTTTTTGTTATTTAAAAAAATAATAAATATGAATTTTTGTTTATTTTTTACTAACATATTTGTATGTAACTGCATTTAATTTGTTTTTAACTGCCTTTTCAGTGGTCTTTACCTAAATACCAAAATTCGGCTTTGCAACGAATACGGTTGCCATAGCGAATCTGTTCTGTGTGTGAGTGCATAAAATATATATAATGAAAAAAATTCCTAAGAAAACTTCATTTGTTTTTGATATTCAAAAATTTTTAGAAATATTTTGAAATATTTTCATTTTAAAAAGAATTTTTTGACAAACTATAGTCAGTTACAAAAATTGTACTACGGCGCGTATGAGTGTTATTAGTTGATATTAATTAGCACTCATACGTGCCGTAGTACATATATATTTGTGTTGTAAAGACAAAATCAAAATTAAAAAATTTTATATTTTAAATAAGATAGTTTGTTTTATTAAAATTTAGTAATAATTTAATATTTCGTTAAGCTGTCAGGTGATTTTATTAAAAAAAAAATTCATTAAAATTTTACTATATTCACTAAATCAGCTCTGCTTATATACATATAATTTCATAATATTTGTGTGTGTGTTTGTATTTTCAGAGCTTTCTGTTTTAAAGAAACAACCTAACATAGCGGGATTTTTGGTTTTTGGTCTGTGGGTGAAAGGGCGTGGTAGTTAAAAAATTTTAAAATTTTTCAATGCATTTTCTATGTTTCTTAGGGGTTTTTATTTCTTCAACAGCTCTCTGATGACCTGAAAATTGGCATACAAATAGTGCGTACCAGAAAGTTTTCCATAATAAAGCCCGATTTTCAATTTTTGGTTTTGTGAGCAAAGGGGCGTGACAAAAGCCTTTTAAAAAATTATGTGTTATGTGAGAAGCTAAAATCCGGTGTACATATTGTAGTAACAACGGGAAAAATTTATCTGATTACAGATCTCTTAGTTTCAGTATGTGGACTGAATGCCGGAAAAAAATAGTTTTTCACCGTTATATTTTGTGGTTGTTTTTCTGTGTGTATCTAAAGCTCCTGTTGACCTAAAAAGTTGAAATTTTAGCATACACTTCGTAGTAACCAAAAAATAGTCCGATTTTTAACTTTCGGTTTGAGGGCGGAAAGGCGTGACGAAAACGTTTTTAAAGATTTTGTGGTACCTACGATAACCTTGTAGTGACCTACTGGAGTACATGTTTTACTAACAACGAGGAAGATTTATTTGAAGACTGATCATATAATTTCGAACTGTGAACTTAATGCCGTGACCTAGACTAATGCAATTAGGCATGCATATGGCACGTATCTACAATATCCATCTGATAAGTTAAATCTATCATTCATGTTGTACTAACTACGGTACAAACTTGCAAGCTGAATGGTGCAGACATGAAAATTTCCACAATTTTTCCAATTTTTGTTTCACAATTGAAAATTTTTAAACCCTACACACACAGAACAGATTCGTTGTGGTAACCCAAATTTGGTAATCACCTGTACTATCACATAATTCGATCGTAGCTGCCGACATTCACAGTTATGCCTTCTATACTAGTAGGCTTTGAAATAGTTAGCGCAACCCTATTACTTTGGTTGAATACTTAGTATTCAACCGATTTTGTTTTTTTTTGGATATTTTATCCAATTTAAATAATAACAAAAATAATATACTATTTACATTATTTTCCAATTTTGTATTAATTAATAAGTGCAACATAACGCTCATGTGCTGCAATGACATAATTAATAAAAGATGTTGGTTTTTGTAGAAAATGAGTTAAAGTTTTCAATTTACTCCCAGCTTGAAGAAAAAATAACGACATAATTTCTTCTCAAGAGATTAATATACAAGATATCAATTTTTTACGCAATATGATGCGTGATATAACGAATAATTATGCGTCATTAACTTTAAAATTGGTTTTTTTTCAGTTGTGCCGTTCTTGCAGCAAATGAGCGATATATATATATAAAATAGATTAATTAGATTATAAATTCCTTGGACTCCGAGGGTCATCTATAACAAAATTTCTTATACTCTAAAGCATTTGCTGAAGGAAAAAGTCTTTAAAATCCTTTTTTATATAAAAAAATGCCTCAGAATAAGAGGGCATTCATAGCCAAAGAGTCCACATAATCTGAGAGCTATTACTTACGAATAATCTGTTGATTTTTCCATAGGAAAAGTTATGGAAAATACGATTTTTCTACTGTAAAAGTCTTCAGAATATGATGGTTTTCATATAGGCAAAAATCCTTAGAATTTGAAATTCTCAAAACTTTACGTTTAAAATCTTAAGACTTTTTCTTGAAACCCCTTTGCATCTTCACGAGGCTGAGTATTTTTATATGACATTAAGTTTTCATAATTATTTATACCTCTATTTAGAAGCGCCACTGAAAACTTAAAAAAAAAATTTGCTGAACTGTAAAATAATCTGATATTTTTTTTTTTTTAAATCGACAAAAAAATGTTTAATAAATTTCAGCGCAGAAATTGGAAATTTTATAGACCTGTGGACCATTTCAATAAATGTAACATTTATGTTTGCAAAATTTCAACTATTTTGTTGAAAGATTTTTTGTTTTTTTAAATATTATTTTGTTATTATTTTTGACAGTAAGTAGGGCCACTATGATTAGGGCCACTATATCCCTACTCATTGAAAAATACATGTAGTTGTATTAAGATTAAGTATGGTAGTATTAGTGCTAGTAATTACCCTGTCGGACTTTTATGAGCTAATTCAAAATCAAGTTGACTTTTTGTTAACTTATTTTCAACTGACTTCAAACTAACTCAAAAGTGATGCACAAATGAGTCATTTGTTTTTTTGCTATTTTTTAATTCGTTTCGATAAGTATTGAACTAACTTTTTGTTCACTCAAAATTGATACAGATTTTACTTTGAACACACTATAATACAAAAAAACGAAAAAAAGACAATTAAAAAAAAATAACTGTCAATGGCTGGGTTTTTGTTTTTCTATCAGTTTGCTTTGTAATTTGTGCTAACGCGTATCGACAAATTGTGCAAATTAAAAGAAAAATTAGTGCTTGTTTATATTAGGTGAAAAATTAATAATATAAATAATATAAATAATATAAATAAGTGAACGTAAATTGTAGTAAAATATAAATAATATAAATAAAATTAAAGATTTGTTTTCAAGTATGAGGGGTGGAAGTAAAAGAAATTTGAGGATAATATTAAAAAAAGAGATGGCTATTTACATAGACAAATTGAATAGGAAGGCAAATCAAGAAGAAAGTGGAGTAAAAATCATTCCATGCGCTACGGAGCAGTGAGTAAATTAAATTGTTGACGTTTTTGTTAATTTTGAAGACGTCATATTTTTGAAAACCGATTTGATATAGATTTCGCCATATACTACATTAATTTTACTTTCGAACATGTTTCACAAATTAATTTTCGTATCAATTAATAGATGCAATTCGTGCTACTGGAGAAGTAAATCCCGAAAAAATCAATAAGAAATGCTCTTAAGTTGATTAAGAAGTGACATTTCCAAGCAATTTGCGTTAACAAAAAGAAAGAAACCAAAGTAATAATGATCATCAGGAAGCAACGGTTCCAAACACTTTGTATTAAACAAAATTAAAAAAACATGAATGGCATGAATAATATGAATTATTCTTTAATTTTTAGTTTTTAATTTTCAATTTTTAATATGTAAATATCATAATATTTAATTTTAAACATTTTAACATTTAATTTTAAACATTTTTTTATTATTTTTTTGTATTAAAAAAGAGAAAAAAAAATTAATAATATGAAATATATAAATAATTTTATTAACATTAATTTAAATTTATTAATATGTATTTAATTTAAAATATTAAAAATTGAATTAAAAGACTGACATTTATTATAAATAAACTGATGAATATAAAATAAAAATACAAGACAAAATATATTGTTTTTATTTTTAAATTATAGCCTTCTAACTAACTTCAAGCTGACCTATAAAACCCAATAAGTAGTTAGTCAGTTCATAGCTAACTCATAGTGCCCTCTTACTTGATGCGCAACAAGCTAGCTCATAATGAGTGTACTTATAGTTAGCTGAAACTTATGTAGAGTGAGTGAGTACTGACTCATTCTGAGGACATTGCATTGAAAAACTGAATAGGATTAAACAAGGAAATGAGTTAGCTTTTTAGTGACCTGTGACTCATTTCTGATTAACCATGAGTTAGCTTTAAGCTAACTCATATCCCGACAGGGTATGTTCACACCATAATAAATTATCAACCAGTTGCTATCTTTAATAGTAGTCAAAGTACTATTAATAAATCAATACTAAATTTGTTTTTTATTTATTTTTTTAGACAAGTTTGTTGTAATTTTTATTAAAATAAAAATTATGTTTCTTTCGACCTTTAATTGTGCTATGAAAATGAAAATTATTCAAGTTCGAGGCCATACTCTATATTTCTGCATTAGGATATTGTCCTAACAAATAATCTATAGAGTTTTTTGTTTTCAAATTTATTATTTGACCCTTTCAGGAATGTGTTGATAGATCTATTTCGGGAATTTTCTAGGTTCCCATCATCAGAACACGTTTTGAAAGCGGTAACAATCCCATGCCAAACATCAAACATACATATGAACTAGTTTACTCACTACATGAGAATTAATATACATATGAGTCTGAAGTTAAAGATTATAACCATTGATCAAAACCATTTTTTTAGGTAAAAATGGTATGTAAAATCAAAAAGACTTTAAACTAGAAATTTTATTGTTATTTTTTTTTATTTTTTTATAATGAATTATATGAAATGTCGACAAAACAACATGAAAAAACATGTAACATATTGTATTTTTTAGTTTATTTTCAACTGTTGAATATTAATTGACAAATCCATAAAAACAATAGATTGTTTTCGTTAATTTCAATACTCAATATAATTACCAACTTTTTGTTTTGAATATAAAATTTTAACTGAATATTTAAACTATTACGGAAAGTCCGTTTTTTTGTTTATTTTTTTTTGTTGAATAACAGACAGAACGTTAAAAAATAGATTTCTTCGTTAATTTAATTGTATATTCTAGTGAAACAACTTTACCGATTAAACTTTTAAATAACTGTTAATTTTTTATGGAAAAATTCTTGTGAGTGTAGGAAAACTTTTTCTTTTGTAAAAATACCATTAAAATATTAGCGTTTTTATTTTAGAAAAATCCTCATAAAATGTTCTCTATGAAAAAGTTGTTATGATTTGTTGATATTAGTATAGTAAAAAGTCCTCAGAATATTAGAATATTCCAGTAGAAAAAACTTCAAAATCTGATAATTTTTAATGGAAAATGTAAATGGAATCTCAAACACTTTTTAAAGATAAAATAGTCCTCAATATTTAAAGATTATTCTAAAACAAAATGTCATATGAATCTAAGAACTTCTTTCTTCAAGCATCCATTCTAAGACTTTCTTCAAAAAAAGATTTTGAATTACACTGTCCAGCAAGTTTTCGGTCATCGCCGTTATCTCCAAATATATCAACGCGAAATGAAAGTATACTTGTGCTAAAGAAAAATTTCTAAATGATTGTGCAAAGTTAGAGCTGATTTTCATTAAATGACCTCTTAAATTTTTATCCTTTCGAACAAGTGCGTTAAAAATTATTTATATTCGTTCAGAAATTGTTAGTAAAAATGTAAAGACACCACGAAATTATCCATACAAAATAGTACATTTTATTGCTGTGCTGGAATGTACCATATTGTATCCAGTTTTTAACTTTACTGCTAAACAGAAAAATAAACAATTTTTGTAAAATTAGTATCAAACAGATGTTTCAAGAGACCCCTGAACAACCTGACGCACTCTCATTTCACGTAGGAACCATTGACACTAAAATGTATTGTTTCACTGTCTTAAGTCTTTTAGAAATTATATAGACCCACATTTGTATCCAATTTTAATCCAACTATGCTGAAAGCCCGTACATGCAAATATTTTTAAAAGAAACAATTTCTTAGAAGTGGAGTTCGGCTATAAAGAACACCGACTGTAACAAATATACTGATACAACGAAATATTTTTATTCGAAATTTCGGTCCAGTCAACATGTTTTTATATAACTTAGTACGGATATAATAAATTTTGCAAATAACAAACAAATATATCTCTCCATCAGTTCGTTACAACTGAACTCTACTGTTTTTTGATTTTTTATACCAAGGTCTTTAATATAGGTTTGGTTTTCTGTACACTATGTTTTCTAAAACATAATGTCTTAGGAAAACCTTTAGATGTGATGAAGTATATTGAAAACCACCCTCAGATTTCGATTACTATCTTATATAACTTTTCTGATTCTGGGGCCTTTTTCATTTAGAATTTTTTTAAATGAATTTTTAAAAATTTACTGAGTTATTAAATTTTTATTCAACCAAAATGTTTGTATAAATGCCTGTATAATGTTTTCCGTATTCTCTTTATGCTCCTTCTATTTAGTAAAGCAGGTGCTATTTTATAAACACACAAATGGGCACGTAATAGAAAATTGGTACAACAGTGTTCGCCAAACATGATATAAATTGATTTTTATTTACAGATAAAACCGATTATTGACCAAAATAGCCGGTAATGAAACCCTTTTTTAAAATCTAATTTAAATTTCAATCAAAACAAAAAATTGTTGCTTAAGAGCTAAATTTGTCATTTATACAAAACTTTCCATTCCGCTAAATTCTAATTTGTCTTAAATTTGATTTTACTGGGGATATCCTTGTTAACTCATTAACGCCCAAATGAAACATGCTGAAGTGACTTTAGTAAAGATATATTTATATGATGATAAAGCGAAATAATATTTAAGAAAAGTTGAAAGATGTTCTTGTAAATTGCCAAGGAGCAAAAAGTAAAAAACCGATCCAATAATCGAACCGTTTCGAAATTCGTTATTGTAAAATTTGATTCAAGAAGTTTAATTAGTGCCTGAATAAATAATAAATATTAACAATACATATCATATTACTAATATTAAAAATTAAAAAAAAAAAATTTTCCTTTACCAAAAATTTAAGTTTTTTATTTGCTTTCAAATGATGTTAAAATCGAGGTGTTCCCATGTGGGGACAGTGGGCGCTAATGGGTTAATATGAAATACTTCGATGGAAGCGTATATTGTTAGTATCCTATACTAACTATAATAAACATGACTGTAACAAGTGCAAATGACGAAATGGGCTGTAACTTGTCCAAAAAAATACATTTCCTGCATTCAAATTTAGTCTTACTCTCAGACAACATGGGCCAGTTCGGCGATGAATACGGCAAACAGTTTTAACAAGAAATTGTTACAATGGAAAATAGTTTTGAGGGAAAAAATAACATAGAAATTATTTCAGAATATTGTTTGTCACACACAGAGAAATAAAGTGCCAACCGAATTAAAAAGTGTATATTAATAGTAACAACTTATAACTTCAGTTAGTATAACGATATTTAAATGCGATTTCTCAATATTTTGGGTGCTGCAACCAAAACTCAGTTGACTTAACACAATTTTGTTGCAAAAACTAATGTTTAGTTGTGCCAATCGTCTGAAATTCGTAATAACCGAATTCGAGTCGTAGTAACCGAATTTCAGTTGACAAATAGCTAAAGTTTTCTCTGTGTGCACATAAAAGGGATGATGCTGAAAAAATTTAATTTAATTTATTTCAAAAAACCAACCGAGCCCTTCGGGCCATATATAGTTGGTAGACCAACATTAACAATCAACTTCATTATGTCACTTAAAACTATAAAACCTTAAAAATCCTATTTTCTAACAATATAAAACAGTTTGTATATAGCAAGTTTAACTTACAAAAATTTAAGAAAAAAGTTTAAAAGAATTATTAAAGAAAAAAGAATATGGCATAAACTCACATGACAAAAAGTATTGCAGTTTAGAGAATTTTGAAAATTTTAAAAATTTTTGAAAATTTTTGCACATCAAATTTCATTTACAGAATCATATTCTACAAGTTTACACTTGAATGTTTTTAAAGATAGATCAAAAGATCTAAGTGGTAAGGGTAAATGGTTCAACACTTAGCTACACGAACATGAAATAATCGTTCATGAATAATATAATTTCTAATGGGATATAAAAGTTGAGGGTTTCTTTCAGTGTTCAAGAGTATAAAATGTCTATGTACATATTCAGGGCAATTACAGAGCATGACTTTATGATAGAATAATAGCAATCGAATTCGAACAAAATTATTAAAATTGCATCCCAAAAAATCAGAAATATGCCTCGAAACATGATCACATGGCTTCAATTTGTAAACAAAACGTATTATTTTATTAAACAGTAAATTATTCGGATGATATTCAACTAAGTTCCTATCATATATGTGCATTAAGTTACTAAAAAACCTTTTTTTTACCCGTAACTCGAGATTTTGGAGGTGTTTGGCAAGTTTCAAAAACAAATTCTTGTTGTACTTGACAACATGTACGAGAAAAATAGTATAACTTCCCAGGTATTTCAACATCATTCTTTTTTGTATAACTGTGTAATCTATTGCAAAATATAAGTTTAACAGTTTCACAAGAATTTAAAAAAAAATTTGTTACTGATATCCGATGTGTCAAATTTGGAGACAATCGGCTCAATTTTGCGAAAAATCTCTGCAATAAGTGAAAAAACTGGGTACGCTATTAAAATCACCATGTCAGATATATATATATGATCAATGGTCGTTTTATTGTTTTATTTTTCGAGATGCGCAGTGTAATTTATGTTAAACTTTTCTTGGCCTTTATTTTTTAATGTTATTTTTAAAGTAATGAAATAATATGGTCACCCTAATTTTACGTGTGTTTTAAAATTTACATGAATCCATAGCATACATTTAGACACATAAAAACTTAAATGATGTTTATTTAGCTTTGACAAAAAGTTAAACATTTACACATTTCACACATGGGACTAATGAATTAAGTATACTAATAAAATGATTTAATTAATGATAATGATTTGAGGATTTAATTTCATTGATTAATGAAAATGATTTTAAATTCCTTTGCCGTTTATGATAAATCAAATTAAAAAAATAGGCACCATTGAAAAAGAGCCTTTTATAAAATTTTGAAAAATCGCTCGAATTATTATATTACACTCATAATAATCTATGCTTAAAAATACAAATATATTTTTGGTAAATTTTTTTTCGTAGAATGTACAAATATTTTGTTTATATTACAAAACTTTCGTATACAACAAATTATATAAATTTACAAAGTTCGTAAAAAATACAAACATGATTTCGTAATATTTTTTTAGTACATTGTACAAAAATTTGTAATGTTACAAATATTACATATGGATGTTGATGTGGTTAGAGGTCGGAATTGCAATCAGAAGGTTACGAGTTCAACTCCTGGCCAGGACAATTTTTTTTTTTTTTTTAATTTTTATATTTTTTTTTTTTTTTGTTTATTAATGTTTTTTTAAATTTCTATGTTTTATTTTTTTTATTTCATTATTACTATTTTTGTGTTTTGATATAAATGGATATTTTGTATTTTGTTTAATAAAGAGGATCCTAAAACAAGTTAAAGAGGACCCGAAAACACTACTTCCACTTTATTTGCCGGGTTTAGTATGAAATTCAATAAAACAAATATTTAAAAAGATAAAATATTTAATAATAAAATGCAATTAGTTTGAAATTGTTATTTAAGTTTTTTATTATTATTATTTTATTATTTTTTTATTTTGTTTTTTAATTTATTATTTGATATATTTATAAAAAAAAATTATATTATTTTATATTAAGTTCAGTAAACATAATAAAAATATTTAATTGCCATTTTAACGTTTTTATTAAATATTTGTAGCATATTTTTCTAGTTTTATAAAAATTTCATAATATTTTCGATTAAAGTTCCTTTTTAGTTTATTGTATTGCATCAGCTACTTTGGTGCAAATGGTAGAGGGGTCTACTTCAACACAGCAGAACGTCACTGAAATCGTGAGTTCGATTCTGGTGTGGACCCATTACATTTTTTTTTTAATTTTAAAATAAACCCATAAGGTATGCACCACATTTTTATTTAAAAAAAGTTTTTACAAAACTTTACGAAATGTGATTTGTATATTCTACAAATTTTTTCGTAATGTCAAAATAACCAAAAACATTCGTAAAATGAACAACGGTTTTCGTGTATTTTACCTATAGATTATTATGAGTGTAAATATTAAATAATTAATTATTGAAATTATATGTATATTAATTTTCCGTCTGGTATGTAACCTAGTAAAGTAGAACAAAATGGAATGGAACGAGTTGATATGTAATACTATGCACAGAGAACGAAATGGAATAAAACGGGGTACGAAATTTGAAATTGATGTTAGATTATTGGTATTATCACACATATTGGTAAAAAAAAATTAATAAGTCACCCTGTGACAGTTTTGTAAAAATTATGCTTAGGAGTGTTAATTAACCCTGATAATACAAATGGGCTAGATCCGGTAATGATCGTGAGGGATTAAGTTTTCATGAAACATACACATTTTTTGGTTACCCATACACGTGCTTGAAAATAAAAATTTAAACACTCCGATAATAGAATGGAACATTTGTCCACAATGGAACGATATGGAATGGAAAGGGGAACGAGTGGAACAGGAACACTTAACACATTGTATTATGGGGACGTGTTATGTAAGTTTTGCAAAAATATTGCCGTTTTTCGATATCTTGCTTAGTTTTTGAGATACTAGCAATTTTATATAATGGCATTTTTTTTAAATGGAAGATGTCTCCAAAACTAAACAAGATAGGGCAATACGGATAGTGCGAACGGAAAAATTTTGCTCTAAAGGACTATTAACACACCCTGAACCTAGGTCCGGGGAAGATCCGTAGGGATTAATTTTTTATTAAACAACCACAAAGTGTCTTAATTATTTGTCCAAAATGGAACGATATGAAATGAAACGGGGAACGAGTGAAATCGGAACACTAAACACATTTTTATTATCGGTACGTGTTACTTTAACTCGTTCATCGTTCCATTCCATGACATTCTTTATGTATAGTCTTTAAATGCCACCCATTCTCTGTTCCATTAAATTTCGTTAACAATATTAAGAAGTCTACTCATTGCTTGCTTTATTCCACATAGCTTCGAACTCAAACAATTTTACATGCCATCCATACATTGACATCTTTAAAAAATATTAAGTATTTTTACTTTCCCACCCCGTTTCCATCCCATGATATTTCTTGTAAACAAATGCTTTCTTTATCAATCGTAATTAATAAGCATTAATAATACTGAATTTTTTCTCTAAATTAACAGAAAAATTATAATTTTTATATGATAATTTACTTTGACTATTAAAAAAAAAAACACAGAAAAAGTTATTAGACACTAGCATGAATGTAATGCATTTTCTGACCCACTACGGTCTTCATCAACATTCTTCGTGCCATTTAGTGTTAATCGTAAATATCATCTATTTATTTATTTATTTATTTAAGTCTATGGATACAATATCCTTACAGACTAGCATATAAAAATTAAGATATTTAAAATAAATTATTTAACAAAATTTTAAATTGGGAGTGAGAAACACTTATGTCTAACTTATTACAATAAATATTAAATAATCTCATAGATCTATTTAGTGGTTCGTTTAATACATATTCAGTTAAGTGTATATCAATATGAAAAAATTTACTTATATTTCTAAAACTTCTTGGTGGAACATATATTGAAATTAACTCTAATAGCTCAGGAGAATCAATAACACCACAAATAATACCATGTAAAAAAGTTAAACTAGAAATAATACGACGAGTTTCCAGAGTTTTTAAAGAAATAAACTCACACTTATCTGCGTAAGAAGGGCTAGAAAAAGAAGGAATGTTAAAATGATTCGGATAGTTAAAACATGGTAGGGCAAACTTGACAAACTTTCTTTGAATTCTCTCAATACGACCAATATGAAGAGCAGCATTAGGACTCCAAATAAATGAAGAATAATCCAATCTAGATCTAACAAACGAAGCATAAACCACTTTCTTCGTTATGTGATCAAAACATTTATCCAAATTACGTCGAATAAATGCTAAAAGCGAATAAGCTTTCGGTACAATAAAATTTAAATGACTGGTGAATGATAATTTAATATCAAAAACTACACCAAGGTCCAAAATTTCATCAACAGATGACAATACATTACCAAACATTCTGTAATCAGAAATTATAATATTTCGACGTCTATGAAAAGACATACTATAACATTTAGAAATATTAAAGGGTAAACCACTTCAATTTGACCAATGAACTAGATTATTCAAGTCCTCCTGAAGGTCAAAAACGTCCCTTACAGAAAAAATTGGCTTAAAAATTTTGAGATCATCAGCATACATTAAAAATTTTGAATTTTTAAAGCAATCACTAATGTCATTTATAAAAATATTAAATAATAAAGGACCAAGGATGCTGCCCTGTGGAATACCTGACGTTGGTATAAAATAGTCCGAACAAATTCCATCAACAGATACTGTTGCGATTCTGCCAATCAAATAATGACGGAACCAACTAAGCATATTTGAATGGATGCCAATCTTGGAAAGCTTATATAATAAAAGTTCATGTGGGACTCGGTCAAAAGCCTTGGCGAAATCTGTGTAAATTGTGTCAATTTGAACACCCTTTTCAAAACAAGAGATGCAAAAGTTAACAAAAACCGATAAATTAGTTGTTATTGATCTCCCAGCCATAAATCCATGTTGTGAAACAGATATATATCGTTTTAACTGGAAAAAAAAGTTTATCAAACACGATGTGCTCAAAAATTTTAGCAATATTGGTTAATTTGGAAATAGGACGGTAATTAGTAACACTGCTTCTACTACCATTTTTAAGAATTGGGAAAATAGTCGTAAATTTAAATTTCTGAATGAAATAACCAGCTGGTAAAGATTTATTAAAAATTATTTTGAGGGGTAAAATAAATGAAGAAAAGCATTTCTTAAGAAGAAAGGCTGAAAGTCCATCATTATCACATTTAAAAGAATTCGAAAGTTTACCAATGCCCAAAGCAATATCTTCATCCAAAATTTTTAAAGATCCAAAATCAAAAAATGAAACAATATTACTGAAATCCGCTTCATTCATTGAAAAGGAATCATAATTAAAATTTGACTGAAAATACATGGCAAAAAGGTTAACTCACATGTTTAAGAAATTGGGTAACGTTAAATCCCACATTACTCTGTGTGTTGAGTTAGAATGATGGCACGAAGAATGTTGATGAAGACCGTAGTAGGTCAGAAAAAGCATTCCATTCATGCTAGTGTCTAATAACTTTTTCTGTGTTTTTTTCTAATAGTCAAAGTAAATTATCATATAAAAATTAAAATTTTTCTGTTAATTTAGAGAAAAATTTGTCATGATCTAAAACCGAACAAATAAAATCTTTTTTTTCATTTTCATTATTATCAATCAATGGTAATGAAATTTTAATGGTAACTAAAAATTCCCATGTATGTTTGATTTTTGTCATTTTTTTAACATAAAAATAAACAAAGTAATTGAATTAAAAATAGCAAACAATTTTAGTTTACAGAAAAAGTTTTGCTTAATCCTAACTGGTAAGAGAAAATCAATAAAAGGTTGAAAATTCATTTATAGAAACTATTGACATACACTCAAAAAATAAATTAGTGGAAATATATAAAAAAAAATTTTGTTGTTCTAAAATAAATATCATATTCGTTTTTAACTCTAGTGACATTTCAAAAATGATGATCACAAAAAAATTACATTTTCAACTTTACCTCTTCTGATTTTAGAAAAACTTGGTAAAGGGTGATTTTTTAAGAGCTTTCGGATTTGATTTAAAAGAACACATAAAATTTAGAGAAATGTATGAAATCTTTATTTAAGTCAATAGAACGATCTATATAATACAATGTTTAATGATGATTTCATGTAAATGGTGACCGCTACTACGCCCCAAATGGTTCATACGCTGGGTCCAATTTTGGCATACTCTCTCCAACATATTGGACGGTATCTCACGAAAAGATTCTTCAATATTGGCTTCCAGTGCGTCAACCGTTGCGGGCTTGTCCCTATAAACATGAGAATTAACATAGCCAACAAACAAATAGTCTGAAGGCGTTAAATCGCACGATCTAGGTGGCCACTTGACCGGCCATAAACGTGAAATAAACTGTTCAACGAACTCGCCTCTCAATTGGGCCATTGTTTCGCTTGCTATGTGACACCGTCTTGTTGAAACCACATCTCACCTAAGTACAGCTCTTACATTTTGGGCAAAAAAAATTGTAATCATCTCACGGTAGCGCTCGCCATTCACAGTAACGTTCGTGGCTTCGTCGTCTTTGAAAAAGTACGGTCCAATGATGCCACCGGCCCATAATAAACACCAAAACAGTGCATTTTTCGGGCTGCATTGGCAGTTCTTGCAATGCTTCTGGCTGCTCTTCACACCAAATACAGCAATTTTGCTTGTTCACGTATCGATTCAACCAGAAATGAGATTCGTCTCTGAATTTTCCGATAAAAAAGTGGATTTTCATCCAAGTTTGCCAGCGCCCATTCACTAAAAGTTAGCCGTTTTGGTAGGTCGTTTGGCTTCAATTCTTGTACCAGCTGTATATTTTCCTCTGTCCGCACTCTACGTATACGTGTTTGTGGTTTAAAGTCCAATAATGTAAATTTGGTGCGAAATTTCGTCGCCCAAACCGACCATAATTTGGAAGAAGTGCACGATGCACTTTCTTAACCGATCATGAATTTTGATATTAAAATTCAATAATCTGCAAGCGTTGTTCGTTTCTAAGAAGATTCATGGATAACTTATAGACCAAACTGAATATGTTTAACAGAAACATGTTACACGAAAACAGCTGAGCTGCCAAAAACAGTGTTGCCAAAAAGAAAGTTGCTAAAAAATCACCCCTTGTACAATATTCGTTATAGGTCGCGTTTAGTCGGGGGTTTTTAACAAATGTCTAATAATTATACACTGTTGGAATTATCATAACTTCTGAACGAGTCAACCGAATATTAAAAATTTAGTGTATTTTAAATATCAAATCCTCTTCTTTAAACAGCTTTTCAAAAAACTGTCTCTTTTCGTGAAAAGGATAACTAACTTAAAAAACTATCCTTAATTCGCAAATATCTCAAACATCCCATAATAGACTTTTCTAAAATTTGTTTTGCAATTTACTCAAACTATCATTTACAACATATACAAATTTCAAGTTGGGATTCAGATGTATTAAAAATGAAATTTAACCGATACGATATTAAATATACAGTTTTTTATATTCATTAGGTTGTCCCGAATATGGCACTTTTCGAATTGGTTGAATCAATGCATACGATGCATATAAAAGAGCTGAATTTGGGAAAAATAAGTGAAAAAAATATTGAAATGGATCTACAGTTCCCTTCCAGCTATTGACGTTTGCCGGTTTTAGTGCATTTTTACAAAAAAAAATTGGATTTTTTTTTTCGAAGTAGACCTCAAAAGTTTCGTAATTTTTGGGTTCTTACTGGGAAAATATTTTTACATTTTCTGTACAGTAATTTTGATCCACCAGATAATTTTTTAATTTGGACCAAGTACAATTTCAATGCTTTATATTTTTTTAAATTTGTACATAAAACAATTGAAGGACTTGTTGTAAAAACTTGATAAGCCACATTTTATTTTTAGATTGTTTTTGCCTTTTAATAGTTGAAAAAGTGCAAAAAATATGATTTTTCAGGACGTTTATGCTCTAGGCACTTATGATAAGTGTTTATCAAGACTTCTATCAAATACTAATCAATGAATGTCTAGAAAACTTAAAAAATCCATAAAATAATAAATGTGGCTTATCATGTTTTTACAATAAGACCTTTAATTGTACTTGCTCAAAATTTGAAATACCTCTGGTTGACCAAAATTACACTACAGAAAATTATAAAAAATTTTATCAGTAATAAGTCAACAAATTCAAAACTTTTAAGCCTTATTTCGAAAAAAAAAATCGAAACGTTTTTTGGTCAAAATACACTACAGCCAGAACCGAAGATCTACTTTAAAAATTGTTTACTTTTTTCCCCATATTTAGCTCTTTAGGACCCATCGAATGAGTGGTATTTCAATTTTTTTTTAGTTCGGGATCTCCTAATATTCACTATAAATTTTAATACTTTTTACCTCACTTGGGAAAATTGATATGCATGTTAAAGAAGAGATCACATATAGTTAAACTGCGTACTCGGATTTTCGTTATCCAGTCCTATGTTCTGTTAAAAGGACAATTAAATTTAAACTTTTAAACAAATTATTTAAATATTTGTACCCATTACGTGATGAAAATATGGATGTCAGAAGAAAAATAATAACCTCTGTTATTCCATAAAAAATATTTATCTTAATATTTCAGGACCAAACATTTTAAAAATCTCCATTACAAATTTTGATCCTGCAATATCCTTGACTGTTTTAAATAAGTTCGTGAAAAGAAATAAATCATATATTAATGGTTTGATTATACTGTAATACTAACTAAAATGTCAGCCTTCTAGCTTTATTAGTCTTTATACAGTCTGCGGAAGAACCAAACCATACAAACTGAATATAATTTTTTTTTGTTCTTGTTAGTAGTTTTTATAAATTTGCAAATATTTTATAGGTGCAATGTATTGACATATTATCGAAATGCCATATAAAGACATTTTGCATGATGAGTGGACTCATTTTTATTCGTAGATTTCTTCCTTTGTCGAACAAAATTACCAAAGCATACAAATAAATAAAAAAAAAAATTGTGGAACACTTAATTTTGAAATATCGTTTAAAATGGTTAATTTATGTTTTGTTATAAGTTCTTTTTCCATAACTAAAGATTCTATTTACCGCCATCGTGGAAAAAATTCGCGGTCATTGCTTTTTCGTTCATAATCCAACTTTTGAGAAGTTCGCGTGTTCAAACTGCATATGACTTTCAATATGCCTTTAAAATCTGATAGCTACTATATATTCCAACGTTGTTTGGCACTGGAATGCTGCTGTTTATATTTAAAATCAAAATTTTTCTACCTAAAATTTTTTTTTAAATATGATTGAGCCCTCTGTGTTATCCACTGAAAACGTCCTAAATAAATTTACAATTTTTATCCCAAAATGAAACTGAGACTATCTCTAACTTAAGATACGTATTCCTGCGTCTAAATTTTTTTACTTCATGTAATAAATTAGTTACTAATTCTTGCACTGAATTTCAGCTTATATAAGAAGAGAAAATTTTTTAAAAAAATGGTTGGAGACCTTTTTGCGATTCTTATCAATTTTTGATTTAGTGCACATGAAACTTTTATGAGACTCGAATATAAGGTTATTTGTGCAAAAAAATTATAATTTTAACCAATTTTAATTAAAAAAAAAATAGAAATGGCCATTGATGATGTTAAGATGACTTTTAATATTTGAAATGTAATGTTTGATAAATTTTAACCACTCTTGCAGGTCTTAAATATTTATATACAACATGAAGACATTTGGTTTTGCTGGATAAATTTCTTATTTTGATGACTGTTCTCACAGTTTGATTTTTAATTCTTAGAAATCTATCGTCTTTTCTATATCTTTTAGGATTTTTTTTTTTGTAAACAAAGAACATGTTATCTTTGCATATTCCCTTGAATGTCAGACTGAATTTACTTCATGCAGGGTGCATTTTTTTTATTTATATTTAACTTTGTACTAACGCTTTTCAATAATTTACACAAACCAGTTTTTATTAAGGAGTACGATTCCAACATACTCTATTTTGCTTTCTCTTTTTCTTTGGTTGACACATAAAGCAAAGTTCTTTGACCTGTATGCTTTGTTTTTTTGTTTTACATAGAATTTTTTTTTCAAAAATCTACGGATAACAATTTTATCATTAATCATATAAAATTTATTTCTGTTACCATTGTAATTTACATCATTATAGTATAATTATAAAATATTAGCAAAATTCCAGTAATAACGAGAAATGAGAAAAATAAATTTTCATTTTGTATGCTTAGGTTCTTTCGCAGACTGTATAATATGGTAGAATTTTGTTTGTATATGGATATTTAAAATCTTTGTTTTTGCTAAACTAATCAATCTAGAGGTCTTAAATTTGACTATAAATTACATTACAGTCTGTCAAGCCTTTAACGTAAATTTTTTTGTTTGACGAACTTATTTCAAACATTCACGGATATTGAGGGATTCAATTTTTAAATTGACATTTCTAAAATTTTTGATACTGAAAAATTTTGGCAAATAATTTTTTTGAATATCACAAATTATGATCTTTCATCTGATGTCCGTATTGGCATAATTTAATGAGTACAGGTATTTAAATAATTTGCTTAAAAATTTAACATTAAATGTATTTTTAAAAGGACGCAATTTTAAAAGGACATTACATTTTAAAGCAAATTATTTAACTACATTAAAAAAAAAATGTAAAATCAGCCACATTTTTGCTGAGAGGATCTTTGCAGGAAAATTGCTTCTTTCAGCAGAAAAAATCAGTAAATTTGGCAAAAATTTTGCAACATGTGGTCTCATGTTTGATATGGATATATTTTTTTTGAAATTTCCGAAAAACTAATTACAGGTTTTTTAAGATATGCGCAAATTAAGGACATTTTTTTCAATTTCGTTCCGTTTCGCGTAAAAAAATAATTTATGTGCGACTCTGTTTTAAGAAGAGCATTCGATATTTAAAAGGACATCAGGTTTTTATTCTCTGTTATCACGTTCAAAAGTTATGAGAAATCATGTGTTACAGGGTATAGTTCTGTAACTCCAACTGTGATATTCAATTTTATAATAATTTTACAGTGATATTTTTAGAATCTTGACTTAGAGTTGTTTTAATTTAATTATTATCAAATTATATTCAGATTAAATGTAAAATATTGACTAAAGATTATATATTTAATGAATTATACCTGTGGATGTTGCGAAAATCCAACGAAATGTCGGAGAGAAAAAACTGAATAGAAAGTTTTTTTTTTTTTTTTTAATACATAACCATAGAAGCCTGCTTTAGAATTTTCTAAAAAT
Source organism: Delia radicum (assembly GCA_021234595.1). Lineage (NCBI taxonomy): Eukaryota > Metazoa > Arthropoda > Insecta > Diptera > Anthomyiidae > Delia > Delia radicum. The sequence continues at coordinate 163,794,255 of CM037851.1, read as the reverse complement.
CTTAATTTCATACATTGTTTATTTCTATCCCAACTTTGAGCAGCGATTAAACTCGAACTATAACGAATTTTGAAAAAAAAAACATAAAAACATAAAAACAGGTAAATTCGAATGTTAACTAGGAGAATATAAATACCAAGTTAAACGAAATTTTAAAGACCAATATTTGAAAGGTGTGTCGAAAGTTTTTAAAACCTCCCTTTAATTATAAAACTTTATAACACCATTCTATTGGAATTTAAGTTTCTTTGTAGAAACAAATACTAGAATTTAAAATTCAATTTGCTTTAAGCTTAATTTATAGTATAGCTATTGATGTCTAAGGTTTTATTGAGTTCTTAAATAAGATAATTGAATTCACAATTATAACCAATCAATCTAACCGAATTTTTGACATTTTGATTTCGAGTGTAACTTAAAGGTGTGTTAATACTTCTTTTGTTTTCCATTATTTTGAAAAGGAAAAATATTATAATTTGGTCTATGAATGTGAAAATTACACAAACGTAAATTGTTAAGAAAAGAAAATACTTATAACCAAAGCAGCGACTTTTATGCAAATGCATGTTTGTGGTCAGTATACTTAGGGAACTTCTGCTGTAAATATTTCTAGTTGTTTGAATTGTCATACAGTATATTTATTTTGAAGTGAAAAACCATTATTTGTAGAAGAAATTTCAGTTTTGACTACAATTGTAGTTCATTAAAAAAAAAAAAAACAAACCACATCAAATAACTGTTTTATGATTTTACATTAATTTTGTACAGAAGTTTTTTTTTTATTTAAAAAATAAAACAAATAAATGTTAGTTTATTTTTTATTAATTTTTACTACAATTGCGGTTCATTTTTTGAACAGTAAAAAACAAATCCCAATGTTAGTTGAATTTACTGAAATGTAAGTCGTTCTTTCTTCTAAGAAATTTCATTTGTTTTTAACTATCGACTTTGACCGATTACTTTTCTAAATTAAAGAATTTGCAACAAAATGCCATCGATTTTCTGTTGCATATTTTTGCATATATTATTGTAAATGCCTATTTTTGATTTTACTTTGCCTTAAGTGCAGGCACGTAGCTTGGGGGTTGGGGGGCTTGGGGGCTAGAGCCCCCCCCCCCGAAACGATTTGACAAATTTAAAAACTTAATACAATTTGTTAGAAAGTAACAATGTTATTGATAAATTTAATATGAAAATATTTATTTTTGACTTGGAGCAAATAGGAAATAGTTTTATATGGTTCGAATCTTAACATTTCGTAAGAAAACATCGCCTGCAAATGGGCGGCTATCATTGTTAGAGTTGATTTTCGACACAAAGCAATAAATAAAATCATTTCATAAGAGATTTCGAAGTCTTTGACTTAAAATATAATCAAAAAACTGTTTGAGACAATGCAAACTAAAAATTAAATATATCTACACAGAAGAAACTAAAATTGAGTTTTAATTAAAATACTTGTTGATTCAGCAAAAGTTTAACTGAATTCAGTTGTGTTGATGCAATTGTAGTAACAACTAAAATTTAATTAATATTATTTCCAATTACATATAGTTTTATTCACATCTATTAAAAATTTAATTGAATATTGTTTACTATAGGGAAAAATTACAAAATTTTAAAAAAATCACCAAAATTGTAAAAAAAATCGATAAATTTAAAAAAATCGAGACCATTTCAAAAAATCGCATAATTTGAAAAAAAAATTGCCAAAAATTAAAAAACAATCCTCAAAATTGCAGAAATTTAAAAAACTACCAAGATCAACGCCAAAATTCGAAAAAATCACCAAAATTAAAGAAACGCGAATTTTTAACTTTAAACGATTTTTTTTAATTTTGGCGACTTTTTAAAATTTTTGAATTTGTTTCAATGTTGTTATTATACGTTATAAAAACTGAAAAATTTTTTTATACCAAATTCATTTTCAATTAAACAGTTAATTGAAAGTAAGTTTGAAATCGAACAAAAGTTTAATTGAAATTTTTTTGACAATGATTTTTTCTGTGTATTTTGACTTAATCTTTTAAAATGGAGATACCACTAAGACTCAAAATTAGGTTTACTTGTGCCGTAAAAGTCGTTACTTTACTTACAGTGCAATCTTTTTATTTAAATTTGATTTGCTACGCACGCATCTGGTAACATAGGTTTTAGTATTTTTTTACGATATCTCAAATATTTTTTTTAATTTTTTGAAACAAATTTAAGCCTCAAACTTTGATCGATATGCATAATGTGTTAACGTGGTCCAATGTGACTCAAATTTTCTAAATTTTTTTTTTTAGACTAAATGTAAACAAATTTCTATCGGCGCTCCTTGAAATGCGACATTTTAAAATCAAGCAGCTAAACCAGTCTTTGTGTTATAACGATGTTGTTTTTTTTTTAGACATTTTAAAGGGTTTTTATTTAAAAAATTGATTAAAGACAATTTGAAAAGCGTTTGAAATTGTCCAAAATATAAATCAAAGTGAATTGGAAATACATAATTTAGTTTAAATAAGACCTGGGCGATATCAGGTATATTTTTAAATTTTCCAATTGTATATTTTTTCTTTATTATTATTTCTTTTAGACTACAATCACGCTTGCTTTTAAAATTTACGATTTTTTTAATATAAGACATGAAGTATAGCCCCCAATCTTAAAAAAAGTCGGATGTATGAAAAAGGGTAAAAAAGTAAATAATTTGTTAAATTAATTCAAATAAGTGGCAGCCGGGGTCCACGACATAGTGTCAAAATGGTTTTCAAAATGTGTGTTTTCTCGAGCATTTTAACGCTGTTTTTAAATAAGTCTAAATTTCCTAAACTTTAAACATATTTTCATACAAAGATGTGTAAGTTTCACCACCAATTTTAAAAATAGATACGTTTTTCATATATTTTTGCTGCTTTATCACCTATCCGAATTTAATTAATTTAAATTCGGAAAAGCTTTCTTGTAAGTTTCAGGCAAATTATATAGGATATTTGCTTTAAATTTGTTTTTTGGACGGTTATAAATCTTTAATTTCCCGAGTTAAAACGTTTGCATAAAATAATACATTATTTTATATACACTTATAAGGTTTTGTCTGCCAGTGCATTCAACCGGACATAATTATATAAATTCATATATAAAATTAATTTCGTAGTAAAAATAATGCAATTAAGAACTACGTTATATTTATATACCTAGACATTGCAAAATAATATATATTTTGATATTATATCATATTTTAAAAAACACAATTTTATTTTAGATAAAATTGTATATTACCCCATGCAGAGTCACACTAGAAAATTTGTCAATTATATTTATTAAATCAATACAATAGAACAATTAATTGCATCATTTTGTGTATAATTTTATATACAAAATTTACCCCAATTTATATAGACATCAAAATTCGCAAAATAATGAACACAATATGAAAAATGAAAAATGTATTTTAAGGAAATGCACTTTATGCGGGTGGTTTTTGTTTCAAAATGACCTGAGAAAGCGATTTCTATTATTAATCCATGATTGCCCATTACGTGTAGGTAAAAATTTAGCAAACAAAAAAAAAAAAAAAAAAAAGCTGTAAAAATATATAATCAAAATAAAAAAATCGAAAAGCCCACCCCCCCCCCCCCCCCCCGAAACAAATTCCTAGCTACGTGCCTGCTTAAGTGTATATTTTCTCATTTTATTTGATTTTTATTGCGCATATTTTGTGTTTAACTGCATATTTTTTGAAAATTTTTCTTTACAAAAATTAAGATTTCTTAAAAACAAAGAAAATTAAGAATTTAAAATCCTTAACATAGCACCAAACTAAAAAAAGGAACATTATGTTGCTATCTACTAAGACGTTTCTATTGAATTTTATTTTTAAACCACCACGAATTATTAAAAAGTGACGCATTTTAAGTGATTTTTATTTTTTTTTTTTAAAGAGAAGCAACACTCAGGAAATTCTTCATATTGATTAATGTGTTGCCTTCTTTGGAAAGGGGATAGTGGATAAATGAAAGGTGGGGAAATATGAAGGGCTTTAAACATGGCAATACTGCAATTGCGCAATATGCTAAGTCTGTTAGTGCATATTAAAGTGTTATTATCATAGTGCAAACATTCGGTTTTTAATTCATATTTTAAACGCATATTTTTTAGTGCATGAATGTCGCTGCCCTGCTGAATAGCAAATAAAAATATGTTCATTGTCCAAATAAAAATGTTCAAAGAATTGTAGGCCGCTCAAAGGAATTATTCCCTTTGGCACACTCAGGTTTTGTGTAGCTTTCAACTATTTGCTGTTATTTTTTTATTGCACAATGTACATGTGAATTGCTTTTTACTACACAGAGAGAATTTGTTGGCCGAGTTTTAATAAAATGTTTCCACTTAACTAATGAAGTTTTCTTCCCAATATGAATGAAAAATTTCTACAACATTATGAAAAAGCTTCAAAGTTTTAATGAAACTATTTTTAATGAATCTTTTTCATTAGTCGTATGAAATTTTGAATAACTAAAATAAAATGTTGCTTTAAGTTTTGAGTAAAACGGCATTAATTTAATGAACATTTACAATGTACGAGTGCCAGTGACATTTCATAGATCTAATGCAATAATTCTTTGCTATCATGCAGACAATTCTAACAGTGTAATGTTAAAATGGTTTTATTATCAGGGGAACTGTTATAAAGGACTTATTCCTATTCATTTATAAAAGGGTTATCCAACAACTGTTTTTGAGCCTTAGCCATAAACCGCATTAATTTAGGCGATATTGGCCAAAATAGGTTTAGAGCGAATCTCAAAAACTATTCCATAGAAATATATAAGCTTAGGTACGTATATATTGATCGTTGTACGAACATATAACTACATTCCAAAAATTGCACCTTTTGTGATTTTACTTAAAAAGGTAGGGCGATTTTCGTTTTTCGAAAATCACGAAATTGAGCGAATACGCACCTTAATCTCAATATATACCCTATGGGGAATGGGACCGGTTCTGCGTGTGCCACATGATCGGTCACTTCATGCCAGAGACCGGTCCTCTGCTTAACCCTACCCTTTGTAAAAAACTGGCAACTCTAACATTGGCTTTGTCCTGCTTTAAACCACTTAGTGGCATGCCACAGCACTAACCGAATATGGGCATACCACAAGACTGTCGCAAAAGGGCCATGTCGTATCAAATAAATGAAAACTAAACAGCTTCCAATGGGTAAAATTCTGGCCAAATGGCTTTTTCTTGTTAATAAGCATTCTGGTTAAGTGGACTTTACAAGTCACAGGATTGGTAATTTTAGGAAAATTTACACCGCTTAACCCACTTCAGTATTAAATTATACCAGTCCTGTGATAAGTCCTTTTTTAACCAGTCACTTTTAATTCAATTGACTTCTCATTCCCCATAGGGTATTGATCGAACTTAAAGGCTTTGCTACTATTACTAAATAAAATTCTTCTTTAAAATTGTGTAAAAATCCGTCCATAAATTTTCAAGTTAAGACAAAGCATTTAGAGGTATCCTATGAGAATCCCGTTTGTCCTTGGTCTAAAAAAGCAGTTTTTTAAAGTTTATGCTACAATCTTAATTTGTGTTTAATTCTAGTTTACATAAATATGTTTTTAAGATTTTTGAAAATTGTTTTCATTTCTCCATATTTACTATTCTGAAATTTTACGAAATTTTAACTTTAGCATTTTCTAGCTTCCAAGCCCTGCACTGTACACAAAATATAAAACACTAATTTGGCGCATTTATCGCCACCTTAAAATACACCGCCAGAAGGCGGGCTTTCCGTTTTGGGGATTAAAAGGGAATAGAAAGATAAAGCATTTCAGTTTTTATTGAATTTCTAATTGAAAACTTTATAAATTTACATTTTTTATAAATTTAGCATTTTAACCCTTTGAGCTACAGTAAATGGGAAAAATTTGTAACAAATTATTTTAGTTAACACAAAAGAAAAAAAAAAACTAGAAACCAAAAGCACTGAGAGAATTATCTGCATGATATCTATGAACTTTTGCATTAGTTCTATGAATTGTCTCTGTTACTCATCCATTAAATCTTTTAAAATTGCATTTAATTTGAATTGAGATCATAATTTAAAATGTTACTATTACAAATAGAAAACATTTTTTTATAATTGAAAGAGAAGATGAAAAAAATGAATGCAGTTTTTCAATAAGTTTAATGAAAAATTTCATATATTTCATGCGACTAATGAAAGTATGTAATTTTGAAGAGCTCTTCGTACGAAGAGCCTTCGTACGTTCCCCGTCAGAAACTTCCAGTGGTACAAAAAATCAAGCACTGGTATACATACCACTGGCTAACCGAGGAATTGTAAACTTACTAATGGCAGAACACTTGTTTTAGACGCTTTACTTGCGTTTCCAAAAAGCGTTTTGCCAGTATTTGTTTTATAATAATTTCAGTGGTATACAGAAGAGCTCATTGGCAAAGAATTGACTGACACCACTATGCCAACGTTGGGAAAAAGTGTTTTCCCAGTGATATCCAGTCAGAAATTATCAACATCTCAAAAGTCTAACCACTCGTAAGCAGGAACGTAGCTAGGAATTTGTTTGGGGGGGGGGGGCTTTTTCGATTTTTTATTTTGATTATATATATTTTTTTTTTGTAACCTGGGGAAACCTATAAAAATATGTGCACACTAGTGTTACAGATTTTTTTTTTTTTGCTAAATTTTTACCTGTCAACACGTAATGGGCAATCATGTATTAATAATAGAAATCGCTTCCTCAGGTCATTTTAAAACAAAAACCTCCCGCATAGAGTGCATTTCCTTAAAATTTAAAATTCAATTTTTCATTTATTACTTATTGTGTTCATTATTTTGGGAATTTTGATGTCTATATTGCGAAACAACGCTTTAATCTGGTTGATCACAATCCGCGAAACACGTCAAATTTGAAAAGGTTTGTGTCCTTTAAGTTAGATATGCATCGTTATTGTCTAATTACGTTAAAATTTTAGCTATAGTCTAATTAAATAAAAAAAGTATTATGCGGAAAACTTTTTGAAAACCGTGAAAAATAAAATTTCATTACTTTATATTTTTATGTACTAATATACGTCTAGGGTAGCTAAAACTTGATAAATGTAAAAAAAAGTAAAAAAGTTTCTACTTTTAAAAACCCGATTAAAATTAATATGATGCTTTATATAATCATACGAAAATTTAATATGAATCTTAATACAGTTTTATCCAAGAAGTGGGCATAATAATTATTTAAGTTTGCATTAGTTTAGTTTTAATTTGATAATATCAGATTAAATAGCATCCGAATAATGACGCGATACAATTTAATACGATTTTGTACAACGGTATAAATTTATATCTGAACTGATACTGATATATACAAAATAAGCTATAGTCGTATCCGGTTTTTGATTTTAAAACTTCACGAAAATCCGAAATATCTATTAACCCATTTAGACTTTAGCCACTTCCAAAAGGTTTACAACTTTATAATTTGTAACAAATTCCTTTCCATTTGAACATTTTATTATATTCAAAAAATTCTCATGAAATTACCAAAAAAATAAGTTGTTTAAGAAAAAAATTCGAAAATGAAGATATAATGAAAATGGAGATTATGTGGCATTTATTAACTTACACCATTGAACAACAAACACGGAAAAAAACGCTGAAACTAAATTTAGAGTTTTACATTGAAAAAAATCTAAGACTAAATCTAAGAACTAATAATGTTACAAATAAAACAAATTCTTTTTTTAGGGTTAAGAACCAGAAGGAAATCAATTCAAAAGACAAAAATTGGGGTAAATTTTGTGTATAAAATTATACACAAAATGATACTATTAATTGTACTATTGTATTGATGTAATACATATTTACATCCGAAATATGATTGACAAATTTTCTAGTGTGACTCTGCATGGGGTAATATACAAATTTATCTAAAATACAATTGTGTTTTTTTTTAAATATGATATAATATCAAAATATATATTATTTTGCAATGTCTAGGTATATAAATATAACGTAATTATTAATTAATATAAATTAATTACAATTATACACAACTATATATGACATCATATTAAATTTTTTCTAAGAAATTAATTTTATATATGAATTTATATAATTATGTCCGGCTAAATACACTGGCAGACAAAACCTTATAAGTGTATATAAAATAATGTAGTATTTTATGCAAACGTTTTAACTCGAGAAATTAAAGATTTATAAGCGTCCAAAAAACAAATTAAAAGGCAAATATCATATATAAATTGCCTGACACTTACAAGGAAGCTTTTCCGATGGGTTCCCTTTAAAATTAATGAAATTCGGATAGGTGATAAAGCAGCAAAAATATATGAAAAACGTATTTATTTTTTATACCAACTTCTGGTCGCGGTGCATAGTGCCACTATAGTCTAGTCTAATCTAATCTAATCTATTTATTTTTAAAATTGGCGGTGAAGTTTAACACATCTTTGTATGAAAATATGTCTAAAGTTTAGGTAATTTAGACTTATTTAAAAACAGTGTTAAAATGCTCGAGAAAACACACATTTTGAAAACCATTTTGACACTATGTCGTGAACCCAGGCTGCCACTTATTTGAATTATTTTAACAAATTATTAACTATTTTTTCCCCTTTTTCATATATCAGACTTTTTTAAGATCGGGGGATTGTAAATTTTCCAAGCAAGCGTGATTGTAGTCTGAAAGAAATAATGATAAAGAAAAAATATACAATTAGAAAATTTAAAAATATACCTGACATCGCCCACGTCATCTTTTTGTGGGCGATCTGCCCTTCCAGAAACCGTATCCCATGAAATCTTAGCTGATCCTCTTTCAGGAATATCAACATTTCAATTTCAAGATCCAGAATCTTCGAATTTTCAAATTTGAGTTTTACTAAAAAGTCCATAATTTTTAAACAACTTAAAATAATTTGATTCTGTGAAATTGTATCGATAGAAAATTCTTCAAGCTTTCTTAAGCTATATAATATTGTATGGGTAACTTCCCGAAAAAATTCATAATTTTTGTTCAAGGTGAACAAATTATTAACTGCAAGTTTAATTAACAGAGTTGACATCATTTCCACACCATCCTTGGGATAGACACCTCGGCGCGTTTTTCTTAAAATGGTATCTCCAATCGAACTAATCCACTAATAAACAATGTTTTTTTATAAATGCTGAGGTGCATCAATATAAATAACGGAAAATCAAGAATTTTTTTACGAAATATCCCAAAGCAGTTTCCAGAGAAGCTAAAACTGAACTTTTAATAGATGCCAGTCTTTCCACTATTAAAAGAAGAGCCCGAGAATATGGTCTTAGAAGTTATAGATGTACAAAAAAAACCGTTTGTGTCGGAAAAAAACCGAAAAGCTCGGGTTGACTTTGCACGCACCCTTTTGAACTGGACTCAACAGCAAAGGCAAAATGTATTGTGGTCAGATTAATCTAAATTCAACCTCCGGGGATCAGATGGAAGAGCCAATGTTCGAAGACCACGAGGCGAAAAGTTTAATCCCAAATACACAACCGCCACAGTGAAGCACGAGCCGGCCACGACTCGGGAGATTGAGTCGTGGCCGGCTCAATCTCCCGATCTCAACCCGATAGAGAACATGTGGATGATTGTAAAACGGAATATCGGCAATAAAGTATTCCGAAATGGTGATGAATTTTTCGTCGAGTTGGAGAAGCAGTGAAATGAAATTTCTGACGATTATATTAAAAAGCTCATTGCCTCAATGCCTAAGAGGTGTTCAGAAGTTATAAAAAATAATGGCTACGCTACAAAACATTGTTTGTATTTCCTGTTAATTACTTTAAGAGTTGCAAATGTTTTGAACACTTCACTATCGACTTATTTTGTTAAAATTACTTTTTTTTATTTTTGAGAAGTTATGAATTATTTTTTTGTATTTGTAAAATAATATGCTATAACTGAGTTTAATAAAAAAAAACAAAAACTTATACCACAAATCTGTTTGATCAAAAAAATTATAACTACCTAAACCATGATTTCAGTTGCAAATATTTTGATTCCCGGCGATACCAAACAAATTATACATGAATTTTATTTAATTTTATTTTGGAAATATAAATTTTAGACCACCTATTTCAAGTTCTTACCAACATTTGGCAACGTTGGAGAATTTGTTTCCAGAGTGCTTGTCCTACACTTTTTAAACTGACCCACCATTTATCTAAGGATGTTATCATTTTGGGGTTGGCAAAGCACTTGTTGCCAACTCTTTACCACATGCTAAACTTCCATGACAGCGGAGGTCCGTTTGTCTTTTTCTGACTGGGTTGTTATCGAATGTCTCTGCTGCAAATAGCATTCGAATTATATGGTTATTCTTTTTCACACTTATGCAATAAAAAAATTAATATTTTATGCAAATGCAATTTTTAGATGCATTTTTGAAATTGTTCTGTGCCTTTAAAATTTTTTAAACATAGATAAATCGAAAATTTAAAATTTTTTTGTTAAATTAAATTTTGCTTTTTCTATGATACGAATATCATCTTATTTTCTTGGTATTTAAAAAAAAAAAAAACCTTACACAGAAATAAATTACAAAATTCTGTTTGTAATATTAAACAAGTGTCATAGAGTATTTTTGGAAATACAAAAAAAAAAGTTTTTTAAAATGCCACCAACAACGATGATTTGTAAATCCAAACACCCCTTTTGTTGATTTTTTTGTAATTTTGAATTTTTGTTTTTAAAGAATTTTTATATGAAAAACTACAATTTATAAGCATTTCAAACAAAATTTTTTTTTGGAAATAAACTTGAATTTAAAAATGAGGGTGTTTGAATTTACAAATTCCATTGTTGGTGCCTACTGTTTTTTCTGTGTATCTATTATTTCCATACAAAAAATCATTTTTTTTTTTGTATAATTTGTAATTTTTATAATTTGAACAGGGTTTTAAACTTACCAGACATTCTTTATAAACAAAAAAGTGTTTTCTTTAATTTGTGATTGCATTTTGCAATATGCATCCACACATTGCATCTGCATTGTTAATAGTGTATTCAGAATTTGTAAAAAATATAAAAATTACAAATTATTTATAGAAAAAATTAAATTTGTTGTATCGAAATAATGAATAAGGTTTTTGTTGAAAAAAATCGAAAAAATTAGATGACATTCGCGTCAGAGAAATAATTTTATTAAAAAATGTGAAACTTTCGATTTATTATTTAAAAAATTTGGAAGTGGGAGAACAGTTTCGAAAATGCATCTAAAAATTGCACATAAAAATGTATTTTTTTAAATTAATTTTTTTCCTTCATTAGTGTTAAGGATGGCTATCGCAAAAATCGAACTCTGTTCGCATCAGCAAAATCCGATAACAAATTTCCAGCATACTTTGGGACTTGTTGATTTTTTTTAAAATTAGTGAAAAATTGAAGATTTTTTCGTAAAATTTAAAAACTGAATACAGAGACGCATTTTAGGCTCCATAGAGAATATATGTTTTTAATATGGTGAAAATCGGAAGCCATGAGTTCAAAAAATGCCAATATATTGGTCTACTTTGTACAAATTAATGATATTTTTATTGACTGCGGAATAAACTATATAAGTTTATTTTGTATGACATTTAATTAAATCATTAAATCGCCATGTTTTCATGTTTTATGATTTTATATAAATTTATTTTTAAAGTTCTCTTACGGTTGATGGGTAACCCTTTATCTTAAAAAGTTAAACCAGTATGTATATTCAACTAAAATAAGTACATCAAGGTCTGTTTCACAAATATATAACTAATTTCACATTAACTGTATGAATTTTCAAAAGAAAAGTATGTCAAACTTCACGTGCACTTAAAATTCAACTAAAAAACTATTTATCAAAACTACACATTCTAGGGACCATACCTTTTTTTTTTTTTTTGATTGTGGTCTCTAGAAAGAAATCTATAAAAACCTGACATTCTTTTCATGGTATTTTTGTGAAAAAGGGATTTTTTTTTTTAAATATTTTGTAAGATTTGATGTAGCTCTTTAAATTTTTTAGGTATTCAAAATAATGGAAGCAATATAGTTGTATATTAAAATTTTTGGATCTATTATTTGTGTGTAAAAATACTACACAAAAAAAATTGTGACTCTCGGATATCAGAGATATGTGCCGTATTGGAGAAAAATAAAACTATCTGTTTATTTATCTAAAACGTTTATATTTCAAATAGAATCCGATTAAAATAATTAAAAACCGTGACTAGCAATGAATAGTCAAATACTACAAATTTTATCCAGGAAGTTAATATGTAGCAGGAAACTTAATTAAGAAATTCGAGCAGAAATTTCGAAAATATACTGAAACAATCCATACTCAGGCAAATGCTTTATGAGAAATTTCATAAATATGATGAATAACTACATTGATTTTCATCCAATATAACAGTTCATAAATATGATGAAGCTGTTTCATGAAAGAGCAAATTAATGACAAGAATTCATCATATTTACCAAATGTTTCATATATAGGATGATGCAGTTTCCCAACTATTTTTGGAGTGCTTCATAAATGTTATGAAACAATTCATAAATATGATGAAGCTTTTTTTTCTTAACCCTCCGATGAGTGAGAAGGTCCCTAGGGACCTTTTTGCCTTTTCAAACTGAAATTACTCCTACTTCGGCCACTACAACCCCCCCCCCCACCCCCCCCCCCCCCCCCCCCCCCCCCCCAAGAGTATTTTGTTGCGCATCTTTTGGAAAAAAAATCAAGCCGATCGGATCATTACTTTAGGAGTTATTGAGGTTTTAGTGAGAATAGTACGAGGACGTGTGAATAGGTCTGTATGGACCTTGTGCTGAATTTCACTAATAAATGCATGTTTTTGGGCATCATTATAATTTTTTTATTGTTTCAACACATAATTTACTTGTTCTGAATACAAAGACCTAAACTCAAAGACAGTAGGGATGATGACAAAAACAAAAAATTAAAAAAATTGAAAAAATTATTTTTGTATGTAGAATTTAGTTATAAACAATAAAAACAAAAAAAAAAATCAAAAAAAAATTTTTTATATGAAAAAAACATGATTTACAAAAAGGTCCGTAGGGACCTTTTCACACGGCCGTGAAGTTCAGAACTGTCACTCATCGGAGGGTTAAACGCACGCTTATTGTGAAATTGATATGACTGCATGACCACAAACATTTTTTTATTCGGGTACCCGATGAAAAAAGTTCAGATTTTGGTGTATAAAACCATATATAATTCATTATCATATCATAGCTGATACGAAAAATGGCATACACAACCTTATCTCTTGAGATCTCATGGAATCTCATCTGATATAATTTGATCCGAAAAATGGGGTTGTCTAATTTGATCAAGTTTGTTTCACATTTCTAATAATAATGAAAATTTAAATATATGTCAATGGATTGGACAATGGACAACCGAATTTACGAGGTTGCAGCAACCGCATCAATTCAGTTGGATGAAATTCTGTTGATACAATCAAACTTGTCATGTGAGTGTATATCGTATTTCAAGAGATATGTGGACTTTTATGGAATCACGAATAAAAAACTTTATGGAGTACAAAATATAGGCCCGCAAAACAAGTCCCTGTATGACGCAACAAAATCTAAAAATGGCTATAAAAACAAAAGAAGTTGGCAATAATTGTATACCTAGATGATTTATGTTGAATTTGTCATATGCACACCTACTAAAAATCCCTTAGCAAAAAATATACAATAAACCTACTATATTTTTATACATGAATTTCGTACGTGAATTTAAGGCTTTACAATTTTTTTGTTTTTTTTTTTTTTTTTTTATACGAACGAACCCGCCACTCACTTACTTATACCAGATAATATGCAGGAGAACGATTTTTCAACAAAGATTATGTTGTACACACATGGCATAATATGGTATAATAAAAGAAAGAAAAGAAAAATTCTTTGACCACACGGCTTGACATATAAAAAATTAATAATGTTCTGACCACCAATTCACTATATTTTGGGCATGCTAATTTTAATGGCGTACTTAACTTTTCGATCTATGGTACAGTTTTTCTGCAAAATGACTTTTAAGTTTGACACATATTCATGCTGTTTCTTACCCTGTGGGAAATGGACCAGTCACTGGTATGGTCACGTGACTAGAACTTTGTGTGTATGAACCTGTCCTAGTTTCGGTTCTATTATATGAAAATGACCGGTACTTTTAACATGGGCTTGTCATAGGAGGTGACAACTGCTACCTGTGGAGCAATGTGTGACGTGGCGAATAACTTGACCAAGGTAACCTATCACCGTACCGATTGAAATGAATATGCTACGGGACAAGTCAGAAGTAGGTAGTGTTAAAGTAGCACCATTTTAAGATTTATGTGATATGCAACAGAACCAGTGGGAAACAAATTATCACGTGACTGGTGTAGGTGTACGTATCGTAAAACTAGAGAAAAAATTTTGAAGAAAACTAGTCACATATTAAGCGCAATGTGTTCTGTGATAGGGGTAGTTTGACTGGAATAGTTTCGCGACGTATCACTGCACTGGTCGAAGGGGTACATGTCGCAGGGCTTTCGAAAATCAATTAGAGTCCGATTAACTTGCCAAAGTACTTTTAATTTCGCGACGTTTGGCAAGAAATCGCCATATCTAGCAACCCTGGTCACTGTCTAAACAGTTCCGTATTCAGTTCTTTTAAACCAGTGGAGTGTTACGTCTTCATTTCTACTGTCACATAGTCGGTACAGATAAAATTAGTTTAGTGTTATGTCCGCTTTGCAGCAGACAAGGGACTGCATCCTTTGGCACTAATTGCCATGTTTTCATCCACTGCTAACGGTTTTCAATGACCACTAGCAACTTCAACTGCAACGACCCTAGTTACTTCAGTACACTTTAATGTTATGTTACTTTTTCTCTAGTTACATTATATAGCTGGTACCAACAAGTGAATGTTTTGTCACCATAACTATAGTCACGTGATTGGTAATTTCACCCAAATTAACACTTTTTGGTGCACCACAATTTTGGCTTCACCAGTTTCGTAACGTGCCCCCTAATCATATATCTCAGAATTGCCACTTTGGATCAATCGACCCTTCATTTCCCGCAGGGTTATTTACATACAATTAATCATATATCTGAGGACAAGACCAGTATTTATATTTATGGTACATATTTGATTTAATTCGCTGTTAAGCGTTTTTTTTTAAATGTTTTCGGTTTTCGCGAATTCTATCGCTAATTGATTAATCGAGCTAATAAAATGTTCATGCACTGGGAAGGGTCCTTTAAGATTAGTTAAATTTGGAAGAAAAAAGTTTGTTTATCAATGCGTTTTGTAAGCAAAATTCGGGATTTGTCAAAAATTGTACATCGCACCATAGCTTTCCAGGATCACCACAAGATCCAGCTTTACATTTTAAGAATATGTTTCCAAATTTTCAGCTAAAAATGTTTATATTTGCAAAAGCTTTCCTAACAATAACCTTCGTTTTGGTACATATTTTTCAAAAAAGTGGGGGTTTGGTTAAAAAAAAAACGTTTTTTAAATTAAAGCTTCTTTTTGACCGATTTTTTGAACATATGCTTTTCAAATGTATACACATATTATACTGAGACTATTAATTACTCTCGGAAAGCTTTGATGCCATATACAATTGTTGTCAAATCACGAGTTTTGCATATGAGGTACCACATTAAAAAAATTATTTTCTTGCTGAAACACCTCTTCCTAATACGCTCTTTCTACTGCATGACCATTACGATCAATTGCTATTTTCGCGATAAAGTTCGGTTAAAGCGTAGAGATTTGAAAAAAATAAGAAAAACCTCTAAATAGCGGGTTTAATCAACAGCTTTGTGAATCAAACTTACATTAGCCACTGCAAATGTAGTTAAAACTAATGAATTTTCACTTAAAGAAAGGACGACTTACATTTCAGTAAATTCAACTACACCCAAAAAAATAAGTTAGTAGAAAAGTTAGTAAAACGTCTTGTAAATCAGGTATACTATTTTTTAGCAAAATTTTTTGCTAAAATCGTGTTTTCAGCTAAAATTTTTGTTATACTTATTCAGCACTTAACTGTTTCATACTAATGCTTTACTAATATACTAATGTTTTACTAATTAATTTTGCTAACAAAAATTGTGCTGATAAGCACATTAATAGTGTGGACGATAACCAGATTGAAAGATATACGCAGAATGAAGTAGATGTCGCGGCATGTCAAAATGTAGTAGAGAAGAGGAAAATGATACTAAAAAGTACAACTCTAATAAGACATATAAAAAAATCAACCATGGAAGTTTTTGTATCTCTTTTTCATACATAAAACAACCATGAGGATTAAAATAACTTAAATTTTGCGTTGTCACCGGCTTGTGAAAATAATTGTCTATTAATTAAATAAAAGGCCAAATAAAATATTTATTTATTTAAACTACATGTTTATATGTGTGGTCAAATTGCAAACAAACATATACAGAAATGTAGACAGAGTAAAGTGAAAGACAAAGACACACATCTTAGGTAGATTTTTATGGTTCCTTTTTCTTATTGCAAAATGGGTTGTTTTTTTCGTTTCGTTTGTTTTTGTTTATTTTTTCGTTTCGTTTCTATAATTATCTTCGGCAGTTGCGATAGCATCATTTAGACAACCATTGATGTAAGTAATTTAAAGACAATTTTTGTTATGTTATATATATTTATTTCTATATATTTTCAGATATTAAATTAATTCATTTCGTCAATGTGGAGAAATGAAAATTTTAATATTTCGTTATTATAGTAAATTATTTTTAAAGGAATCACAAAAATATGTTTTATGATTTTCAGCAAATAAATTAACTAAATTACAATTTTTCTACAAATTTTTTGCGTTTTTTTCAGTCTACTAAAATTCAGCCAAAAATTTATTAATTTTTAGCAAGGCTTTTGTATTTCTAATCTACTAATGCCGAGTTTTTAGGATGTAGATTATCTTTAATCTTAGTTTAACGCAGTTTGTAACTTTAATACTGCAATGGGAATTTTGTTTATTTTGCTTCATTTCAGTAAAGATCGAATTTCTGAACTAAAAAAAATTGTTCCGGCAAATGTTTGTTAATCAAATGGGAAATATTGGACAAAATTCGATGTCGGTTCAGCTAAACGAAGTTTAACTAACATCCCAAAAACTAGGCCTAAGTGTTAGCAAAACTTTTGCTGAATCTACAAATTTTTTTGCTAAAAATCAGCTCGCTGATTTTCAGCAAAAGATTTTGCTGACATTAGCAACTTTTTTGCAAGCATCCTCCTGACTAAAATTTTGCTGACTCAGCAAAATTTTTTGCTGACTTTACAAACTTTTTTTTTTGAGTGTAGCATTGTAATTTGTTTTTTAATGTTCAAAAAATGACTAACAATTGTATTGAAAATGAACCACATGTTAGTAAAAAATACATTTATTTATTTTATTTTTTTAAATAACAAAAAACTACTGTAAAAAAATAATGTAAAAACATAAAACAGTCATTTTATGTGGTTGTTTTTTTTAATGAAGGTTAATAAAATAAACAAACTATATTACAACTCAAACAACTAAATGTTTTTAAAGCAGAAGTTCCCTGAGTGTACCTCAAATAAGAATACAAGGGTTGACTTTACATTTCAACAGAAAGTAGTCAGATTGATGGCATGTTGAAAGCGTTATATGTAAAAAAATGCCTTTACATACGCCAAACTGAAAGGTAATATTGTTGAAAACCTGTGCCATAGATCGAAAAATAAAATATGCCATTGAAATCATCGTGCGTGATATGATTTGAATTGATGATCATAACCTTATTCATTTTTAAAGGTTAAGTCCTTTTGTCCTTCTGTGCTATTGAAAGTTTTTATACTTATTTAAATACACGAAGAAAAGTAAAGTGCCAACCGTATTGAAAAGTGTATTTAAATGCTAACAACTTATAAATTCAGTTAGTACAACGATATTAATATTAGATTTCTGAAAACGTTGGGTGTTGCAACTAAAATTCAGTTGAATTAACCGAACTTTGTTGTAAAAACTACTGCTCAGTTGTATTGGTAAGGGTAACCTTTTTTTATATTTATTTATTCAGTCTACAGATATAAAATCCTTACAGACTATAAATTTAAATTATTAAAAATATTACAGGTTTTACAAAAAATTTTAAATTTGATTAAGATAAATAATTAATTCTCGCTTCACATTGTCAAGACTTGTGTTAAAATCAATGACATGATATAATTGGTTAAAATCAGAACAAATACGGCGAAAAGGATCTGCATTAGCATAGTTTGTTCGTACAGTTTTTAGGTGAAGGAATTAGAAATTTCTTGTTACGTAAAAAGGCGTATTAAGATCGAGTTTACTTAGTAGGTATTCAGAATTTATTGTTCCATTCATTATTTTTAATAGAAATGTCACATTTAGCATTAGTCTTCGACTTTTTAGTGTAGGCAGTCTAATAAGAAGTAAACGGTTTTCACAAGAAGGAAGATTCACGAGTGGATTCCAGCAGAGATTTCGGAGAGAAAATACCGACTCGATGGATTTCGAATGTGTTTCATAGAATGGATCCAAAACAACAGATCCGTATTCCAGAATTGGCCTCACTAACGTTGTGAAAAGTTGTTTTGTTGTATAAGGATCTGAAAACTCCTTAGCCCAGCGTTTTATAAAACCAAGAACTCCGGTTGCTTTATTTACAGTTGTAGTAATATGTTTTTTGAAATCAAGTTGCGTATCAAGTAATATTCCAAGATCGTTAAATGTATCAACCAGATCCAGCAGCTCATTGTTCATCAAGTATAACCCTTTAAAAGGGGTTAACCATGAAAAAATCATGTATTTACATTTTTTTGTATTAAGTTCCATTAAGTTTTCATCACACCATGTAGTAAAGTTAACAATATCATATTGAAGTAAAGCTTGATCATCAGGATTGTCGAAAGAAATAAATAATTTAACATCGTCAGCATACGTTAAGGCGTTGGCATGTTGAATAGCGGATGGAAGATCATTAATGAATAGTGTGAACAACAGAGGACCAAGGTGACTACCTTGAGGTACGCCTGATAAGACATTTATAAAACTTGACTTAGTGTTACGGAAAACAACATGTTGTTTTCTATTTTTTAAGTAAGAATTTATCCATTTTAGAAGCGAAACACTGAAGCCCATGCGATCTAATTTGTAAAGAAGAAGATAATGGTTAACCTTATCAAATGCTTTACTAAAATCAGTGTATATAGCATCCGTTTGTTTTCTCTTAGCAAAGCCATCGTTTACGAAGGTAGTAACCCAGTAAAAAATTTTCGTGGTTTTTGAAGCAGGATAAAACAAATGCGCTGATGTAAGTGCTTACTATAACATATTACTGAGAAGCATCAAAGGAAATGAATATTTTTCGTATAAAAATAAACAAACAAAAATTTTGAGCTTACTGTTTTCCCTAACAAGGATGCAGGCTGTAAGCAGCTTACCTTAATCCCTTACAAGGATGCAGGGTGTTATGCAGAAAGTTTCATATCATGTATTATAAGCGATCTGTACCAATCTCCCCGAGTGATTTCCGATTGTGTTTGCTGTTTTCGAGTATGTAACAAACAACAATTAGTCATTTAACTGTTTCTGAAGAGCTAGCACGTGGAGCGGTAAAAAAAATAAAATGATTATAATATATGTCAAAAATTTTAACAACAATAGAATTTAGAATTTTATGTAAAATAAATTGTGTATGGTATATTCCTGTTGTTACTTTTAATCGTAATAATATAGGCATGAAAAAGGATGTTGCTGCAAGCAATGAAATCACAGCTTTTTATAAGCGCTAAAATCAGCGCTTACTTTGCCAAAAAGTAATGCTTCCAAGTGGCAAATTCGCCATATAAAAATCATAGCATATGTAAGCAGGTTTGTAAGGGATTCTTTTAGGCTTACTCCCTTACAAACCTGCTTGCATGTAAGCAGCGTTTTTTACTGGGTAAGTTCCAACAAGTAGGTGATCGTGGAGCGAGATCTGCGGAAGCCATATTGAATTGGTGAAAGAATGCAAGATAC
Organism: Delia radicum; assembly: GCA_021234595.1. Classification (NCBI taxonomy): domain Eukaryota; kingdom Metazoa; phylum Arthropoda; class Insecta; order Diptera; family Anthomyiidae; genus Delia; species Delia radicum. The sequence goes on along the minus strand of CM037851.1, from coordinate 163,774,160 downwards.
TTGGTGAGATAACATATCAGTAACCAGTTTCTCGAACAATTTTGGGATAACACTAAGCTTAGCAATGCCCCTATAATTAGACACAGTATTTTTGCTACCAGACTTGTATAAAGGTAAAATGATGGAATCTTTCCACACTCCTGGAAAGTACCCGAGCTGAAGTGATTTATTGTAAAGATGAGTCAAAGGTACATAAAGTGAATTGGAACATCGCTTTAGAATACAGCTAGGAACACCATCCGGACCTCCCAAATATGAATTTTTTAAATTTAGTAAATTTTTTAAAACAGTTTGTTCGTTAATTGGCGGTATGTTTATATAAGAATATTCCGGAATTGTGTACGGGTTATTTGTAGTTTTTTTAAACACTGTAGATGAATACCGTTTTTATTTCGGTAACGGTATTTTAAGCGTAACGATATTCCAGTTATCTCGCTATCGTTTTTTTTTTTTAGCGATAACGGTATTCAAGTTATTTCGGAATCGGTATTTCAGCGATAATGGTATTTTAGTTATTTCGGTAACGATGTTTTAAGGATATCGGTATTTCAGTTATATCGGTAACGGTATTTTACGGATAACGGGTTTTCTATTATTTCGGTAACGGTATTTTAAGGATAACGACAAGTAGTTGAAAGGGTTTTGAATCTATAACGGTATTTTAACGGCATTGCCTGCCATCAATGATTTTTACCGATTATTAAAATATAATTGAAATGTATATTACCCGAGTAAAAAAAAAAAGATATGTTGGGATATCTAATTAGATAGGGTCCAATAACTACTCAGGTAAAATTTATATGCGTGGATCAAATTGCATATAATTTCTTTAAAATGTTATACAATTGAATCCAATTTTTGACCGGATATTATTGTACTAAACAATATAATATTACATTAAATTTAATACAATTAGGTCCAATTTTGTATAAATGGTTCCATTTGTACTTTTGTTAAATATAAAATGTAAATTTAAAAAAATTATGAATTAAGTATAGTTTTTAAAATTATTCGAAATTGGCGGTTAACCGGTGAAGGCATTATATGAGAAATCGCTTAAATGGATTAACCGGTTATTCAGGTCGGTTAATCCACAAATTGGCGGTTTATCGTTTTATGCAAAATATATGTATTTCTTTGGTACTTTATCAATAAAAACACGAAAAACAGTTTTTTTTTTAGTAAAGTCGACTGTCTCGGTATATAAATGGTTTGTTTGGGATGCTTAAAAGCATCTTGTGAATTTTAAAGGAACATACCTTAGAAACTTAAAGATTTATCAAAGAGAAATTTATGGCACTAAATCCCTAGGGTTACTGAGTTTTTCAATTAAAAAGCTCTAAGAAAGAGTCTGCCAGCGTTCCCATTTTGAAAATATGAGAGTTTTAAATAACGGGCTTGTAGAACAACCTATTTTTTTGGTTCCAGTGTCGGTTTTCTACACCAATGATATTTTTTTTTTGAATTATTATGAGAATGTTTGTTCTCCCAAGTAGAACACGTACTCCTCAAAACTAGTTACCTATATCTTCCATTTGCAGTTTCCTTGAGATCGCTTCAAGTGGAACAAGTTCTAGAAATGTTTTAACAATTAAATTGAGAGTGACTTGATTTAAAACAAATGCAACCTTGCAAAAATTAATTTGGGAGACTAAAGAATCGGTTAATCTATCACCCGAATTGGAAACACCAATTAATTATAATTTTAATAAAGCAGTATTTTTTATTCTAAAAATTTTGTTTTATTTTTTGTTGTTGTATTTTTTGTTTGAGTTACGGCGTTTTGCATTTTTTTCTTAGAATCAAATCCGTCTGTTTCTTAAGCACAATTCTAAATCAGGTAGAAATTACCAACCGTACCAAAAAATAGTACTGGCAAACCACTGGTATTCTTGCAAAACCCACCAAATTAAAAATGACAAAAGGTGCAACTAATATTGTATGTGCTAGGAAAACACATTTTTCTTGCAAATCTTGTGTTTTGCCAGTACCACCCTCAAAATTCTTTGCCAATATTGTTATTTACTAATATTACAACCAATTAGAAGAATTTTTAATTTGAGCTAATAAGACCTAAAATATTCATGTAAATAAAAACTAAATTTGTGTTTTTACAGTTTTGTCCCGACGTTTCGTCGATTACACTACTCAACAAAATGAAAAAAATTTCATGTACTCCGGATGCGATAATTTTTTCTGTGTAGATAACCCTGACATGAGCTCGAAAAACGCAATAAAAAATTTTTTTTTCGTTTGGTTTTTGTTTTATTTTTTTTTTTTTTAATTTTAAAAATTTTTTTTTGGTTAATTTGTTTCGTCCGGCATAACTCAGGAACCACTAGCCCGATTTAATTGAATTAAATTTTAAAAAATTTAAAATTACAATTCCCTTAATCTGTTTATATATTGTTTTCCTATACAAGCAACACTTTCCAAGTTAAAAATGAATATATAAAGGAAAAAACTTATTTTTTGCCTAAAGATTTAAATTTTTTTTTTTTTAAAAATCCATAAAAAATCCCAAATGAAAAAAAATGTCAAATCTTATTACTTTTACGTAAAGTCACATAACCTATGAGCAAAATGAGACAAAGATCATGAAAATCGATGCACGCGTTTCGCTTTTATTCGCAATTGAGTAAAGGTATGAATTTCAAAAATTTGCTCGACATATGCACAACTTTGTCTATGGTAAGGTTTTTTCTTTTTTATTACAAAAAAAATTAAAATTTGTTGGGTGACAAAAATATATGACTTTAAATTAAAAAACAATTCGATATATGTACAAGAAATTATCCTAAGGATATCAACATTAATTAATTATAAAAAGTTTTAAAAAAAAATATCTAAACACAAAAATAAAAACCTTCAAATTAAAAATAATTATGTGCTTTTGTCTTTCTTTTATATTGTTGTGGGTTTGTTTCTCTTATCAGGAACCAGATATAGTCCCCCATCATAGCTTCGTTCCAAAATCCTTGGTATCGGTGCTCAATTTCTTTCATTTGCTGATGAAAACGCTCACCATGCTCGTCACTCACATCGCCCAGGTTGTCCGGAAAGAAGTCCAAGTGCGAGTGTAGAAAATGTATCTTAAGCGACATATTTGCTCCAATTTTTTTATAATTTTGGAGTAGTTGTTCGACGATCTCTCTGTAATTTGAGCTTTTGTTGTTTCCAAGAAATCCGGAAACAATTTGCCGAAATGAGTTCCAAGCTGCAGCTTCATTTGGTGATAAAATGTGCTCAAACTGTTGGTCTTGCAACAACTTTTTAATTTGCGGACCGTCGAAAACGCCTTCCTTAATCTTTGCCGATGAAAGGTGAGGAAAAATGTTTTTTAAATAGGCGAACGCTTCGCCATCTTTGTTGATAGCTTTCACGAAGTTTTTTATGAGTCCGAGCTTTATGTGAAGAGGTGGGAGAAAAACATTTTCCTTTTTTATGAGTGGTGTATATTTCACGTTGTCGCTGCCGGGGATGAAGTTAACTCTTTCTGTCCAACTCCTCCTGGTGTAATGATGTTGACGATCGCGGCTGTCCCAAAGGCAGAGAAAACAACAGTACTTTGTGAATCCACCTTGTAATCCACAAAGGATACCGATAACCTTAAGGTCGGCACAAACTTTCCAATCGTGTTTCTCATAGTTAAGGCACTTTAGTAGATTGTCCATGACTTCGTATGTTTCCTTGGTGTCAACGGCATGAGCAATTGGAATCGAAGGTTTCTTGTTGCCGTTGTGCAGTAAAATTGCTTTAAGGCTCTGCTTGTTGCTGTCGATGAAAAGACGCCACTCTCCTGGATCGTAAGAGTACCCGAGTTCACCAAATAATCCGGGAATGTCCTTACAAAAACAGATGTTGTCTTTTTTTGTGTAGTACCTTGCGTATGGTTCATGACGCTTCCTGTAGATTGTTGTCACCACACCAGGAGCCAAGAAACCGAACTGTTTCATGCGCGATGCATGCAACTCTGCATCTTCCTTGGAGAGTTTCAATTCTCTAACCCAATCGTTCAGTTCTGCTTGGGAACATAAGCGTTGACCTCCATACAATGTATATGTTGACTCGCATTCTGATGTGGTTTCTACTGTCTCCGGATCTGATGTTGGATGTATCGCCTCATTATTAGATGCCCATCTTGAAACGGACGGTTGCGGGTCCACTGGTTCTTCGGAAAATGGCACTGGAAAATTCACTGTTGAAACAGCAGCGTAAGTCCATCGTATATTTTTTCCCACGCCTGTTTTTTTGCTAAGACAGAAGTAGCAATCTGTTACATGGCAAAGCGGAGCTCTCCAAAGCATTGGCATGATGATTCTCGGCTGTCGTCTGAAAGAATTTCAATAATAAGTTATATATGTTCTTGAATTTCGTAATCTACACTTACCTTGAGTCACTTAGCTGTACGTAGCACCTTGGACATAGAGCACTTGGTGTCCACCGCTCATCTATGTTTGAGACCTTTAAATTGAAGCTCTCTTCAAATGAATCTCTCAATTTAGGTGAAAAACAGCGCTTGTTTTTTTCAGAAACGTATTCTCCGCACATGTAACAAAAATTACTTGGATTGGTATTGCATTCAAATACTCGCGAACGTTTGCTCATTTTAACTATCGCGTTCGTCGACACTTGTTGAATGAGTAAAATCGATCAATGAAGACCTATTTATACTGTGTATTGTTTAGTATTTTACTGACAGGTACTTATAAATGGGTGTATATTTTTTTACGGTGGCTACATACCTGTTTCACCATGTGTGAGTCTTAAATTTTCCGAATAATGACCACCCTTAAATGTGGGTTGCATTTCTGTAAAAAAATCATACAGGTAGTCACCGGAAAACCCAAATAATTAAAAAAGTCCCCTTTCCTTTTTTCCTTTTAATTGTTCACGCACATTTATTAGCGTTTATTACTTTGCTTACGCAATCATAAAAATTAAATAACCCTTTGTTTATTCCGTTTTGTTAATTCTGAGAATCAAAAAAAAAAAAGAAAAAACCTTACCATAGACAAAGTTGTGCATATGTCGAGCAAATTTTTGAAATTCATACCTTTACTCAATTGCGAATAAAAGCGAAACGCGTGCATCGATTTTCATGATCTTTGTCTCATTTTGCTCATAGGTTATGTGACTTTACGTAAAAGTAATAAGATTTGACATTTTTTTTCATTTGGGATTTTTTATGGATTTTTAAAAAAAAAAAAATTTAAATCTTTAGGCAAAAAATAAGTTTTTTCCTTTATATATTCATTTTTAACTTGGAAACTGTTGCTTGTATAGGAAAACAATATATAAACAGATTAAGGGAATTGTAATTTTAAATTTTTTAAAATTTAATTCAATTAAATCGGGCTAGTGGTTCCCGAGTTATGCCGGACGAAACAAATTAACCAAAAAAAAATTTTTAAAATTTAAAAAAAAAAAAATAAAACAAAAACCAAACGAAAAAAAAAATTTTTATTGCGTTTTTCGAGCTCATGTCAAGGTTATCTACACAGAAAAAATTATCGCATCCCGAGTACATTTTGACTGTTGACTAGTGTTATTTGTCGACTTCTTCTGGCGATTCGTAAATTTTTGATATTATTACATTAAAAAAATTTATACATAGTTTTACATTCAACATGTAACATACAACAAAAAATACGAATTTAACAATAAAAACACATCCTAACTTAATATCACAGATTAATTAATGGCAACTTTGTAGCTTGAATTTATGTTTTTTGTGTCCTCTTTCAAGTTCATGGGTTTACTTATTTGCTGTTGTATGTATAAGCTTTCCTTCGTGTTATTTTGTTATATTTCACAAATTTAAATATGATGTATAAGCCTAAGACCGAACTGTATTGCTGCTTTTTAAATGTGTTTTATTAGACATAATTCACAAAACTAATTTAATTTAAGCTATTTTAATAGCTCCAAATATTTTTAATTACCAACGCTATGCCAACGGTGACAATTTCGTTCAAACCAACGCACTGTGGGGTGAGAGCCTTCAAAAGTGGCGATTAATTCAAAAGATGAACTTTAACTTTCACAACGGTATTTGGTACCATATGAAAGTAGATAAAATGCTACATCACTAACTGCAAAAATTAAAGTTCTGAGTTGTTTACTTTATTTGCAGTGAGTGCTTAAAGTTCAATAATTTTTGCTGTTTTTGCTCGCATTGATAAAAAAAAGAAAATTTTGATATTTCAAGTGATTATATTTTTTATTAAGACTTCTATAAGTAAAAGTTTTATAATGGAACCGTCAACTTCAGGTATATGAGCATATAAAAAATTACTTTTTGTTTAGATAAATGTTTTAGAAATATTTAAAAAAAAAAAAACAAAATTGCTCTAAAAATGTGGTATTTTTGGTATTTACATTGAGTTTCAACAACTTTGCGGGTGATTCGGGGAAAAAATGTTTTTATGCTCTTTAAATATGAGATTTTAGCTAATAAATCCCAGAATGCCTTGTTGCGCATTGGTGCGATTTTTGAGTTATGAAGGTTTTTGTGAGAGAACTCCAGTTGCTAAAAGTGAATGTGAAAAAAAAAACAAAAAGTTGTATTTATTATCTTTTGTTGTTATTGTTGTTGTTATTGTAGCCGAAATTACAAAAATTGATTTGCAGTTGATAAAAAATATGCATACAATATTAATAGTTGTTTCCAGTGGCAACGAGGTCAATATAGAAAAATTTTCAAATTTCGCTAATGATACTGCCAGGTTATTTGTTAAAAATTATCCATGGTATTATATGCCTCCTACTCTACATAAATACTTTATTCACGGGCCAGCAATTATATCGCTTTCACCATTGCCTATTGGCCAACTAACTGAAGAATCTCAAGAAGCTAGAAATAAGGACTTTAAAAGTTATAGGGAGCACTTTTCGCGTAAAAGCAGTAGGAAAAATACCATAGAAGACGTGTTCAATAGGTTTCTTTTGAGTTCTGATCCATTCATTTCAAGCATGAGAAATAGCTGTAAAAAGAAAACGGAGCAAATGCCAAAGTCTGCATTGGAGTTACTTGTTCTTCCCCACAGTGAAAACGATAATGATGGCGATGATGAAGGTGATGATGAAGACTATTTTAATGATGATTTTGAAGATAATGATGATTATGAAGATAATGATGATTATGAAGTTGATGATGATCATGGAAGTAAATAATACTTATGAAGTTAATGAAATTAAGTAAATACAAAAGCCTTATAAGTCTATTTTTTAATGTTTATTTTCTTAAATGTTTGTTTTCTATTGTTGAATATTTATAAATAAAAATTAATAGTATTTTCTAATGTGTCTTTTTGAGTTAAATCTACAAAATTATGGATTTTTGAGAAAATATATGAAATTAAAGTTTAAAATTTGCTAATATAAATTCATATTAAATATTTAGTCCTTTTATTTAAACAAAAAAAAATTTTTTTTCTAAAAGCACATAATGTGTGCTATAATTTACAATTTAATTCACCAATTTATCGTTTTTCATTCCAAAGTTACAGCAAAAATAGTCAAATAAGACGAATTTTTTCAAAATACAAAAAACCCCATAAAACGTTAAAAAAATTTTTTCTTCAACAATTTTTTTTTTTTAATGATGAGTTTTTATGTGTTTATTAATATCAATCAATAAAAAATAACAACATTTTAAAATTACGACTTCTATGAATTAATCGCCACTTTTGATACCATTCACCCCACTGTGCAACGGTTGGCAACTGTTATCAATCTAGTAGCAGGACAATACCCAGTTAGAAATTGCCAAGCGAACAAAAAAAAAAGCTGGTAAACCACAGTTATTTTTGTAAAAACCCTCAATGTTAGAAATTACCAAAGTTATTGCTAATATTATTGCCAATATTATTTTCATTTTGATCTACACAGTACAATTCTTTTGTAAACATTTAACATGTGGCCAACACATTATAAAATACATTTCACATTTCTTGGTTTTGCAATAAGAATTAAAACCTTTTTGATTTTTTCCAATATAAAGGGTCCGAAAAATAACTTTTTTTTTTTGAAAATGCTATAAAAAAAAAACTACTGAATATTTTCTCAAATTTCTTTTTTTATTTGAAAGTACAATCCTTCCGGTTAATAACGGAAAATAATTTCATTCAAATGGCTGGCCATGCAGTAGCCTACTCGATCGGTCCAATTTTTAAGCACATTATCGATTGTGTGCAGCAGTATTTCACCAATAGCTTCCTGTTCCGTCCTGTTGAAACCAAATGTTTCCAATATCCTCCTCTTCAATTTCTGTGAACAAAAATTCGTTCAACATGGCCCGATAACGATCGCCATTGTCTGTAACGGCCACTCCTTGCTCATTTTCGAAGAAAAATGGCAATTTTCGCACACATTCTGCAACATTACCATGATTTTCAAAGTAATGTCGCAATATTCCCCAGCGTTGTTCAAGCGTATACATAACCATATTCGTTCAGCGGAAGGATAAAACTAATTATCTGTCAAATCAAACACTAGTTGAAAAAAAAAAAACGTTAGATGGCGGACCCTTTATTGTACAACCTTCCAATATTTCATACCGACTGGTAATTTTTTGCACAATAGCACAAGTTACACAGGAATATTGCGTAGTGTACAACTAATATTGTACTGCAGACGCACAATTTTGTATGCATAGCAAAGGTTTTTCCAGTACAAAATGGAAAATTCACTGCCCCTATTGTTTTTTACCAATATTGCAACAACACTCAGGGAACTTCTGTTTTTAAAATATGTAGTTCTTTGAGTTTCTTTATTTTGAATGTAAATGTCAGTTATTTGTAGAACAACTTAAATTTTTTACTTACCTTGTAGTTCATTTAAAAAAGCCAACCACATCAAATGACTGTTTTATGAATTTACATTAATTTTTTACAGTAGTTTTTTGTTATTAAAAAAATAATTTTTTTTTTTATTATTTACTAACGTGTGGTTCATATTTACTACAATTTTTAGTTTTTTGAACATTAAAAAACAAATGGCAATGTTAGTTGAATTTACTGAAATGTAGGTCCTCCTTTCTGTAAGTGAAATTTCATTTGTTTTTTACTATATTTGCAGTGGTATTCAACTTTTATTTTAAATATAACTTTTATTTAAAATATTATATTATATTTACCCCTTCGATCAGCAATTATTTATTTTAAAAACTAAAACCGAACTTGGTTGTTGGTTTTAAAAGGAGCGTCTTTTATAAACATTTCACAAAATTTATTATATTTAAGGTATTTGGAAAGCATAACATTTTTTGAATTTTCAACGTTATGCCAACAGTGGCAAGCAAAGGTTGGCCTTTGATTGATAACAGGGTAATAGGACAACAAACTCAAGATTGTTAATTCCACGTTCTGAAAACGCATAACCGACCATCGCCGACGCTTTGCCAACACTGTGTTGATTGCATTTTCCTACCTGGGTACTGTCAATATTGTTATTCCCCTGTTCTGCCAACACATAACCGACCGTCGCCGACGTTTTGCCAACACTGTGCTGATTGTATTTTTCTGCCTGGGCTTATGTAGTTTTTCATTTATATTGTTTTTATCTCTCCTGCAAAAAAAAAAAACTAAAAGGTGTAGTTACGGCCTTTTGGATTTTATGTGACGAATTGTTTTATTTTTTGAATAAAAATACAAAAATAATACTAAAATCATAATACAGTAATTTGATGTGGTTTGTTTTTTAAATGAACTACAAATGTAGTCAACATTAAAATTCTCCTACAAATGACTGTTATTTTTTCACTTAAAAATAAAAATACTGTATTACAACTCAAACAAATACAAATATTTACAGCAGAACTTCTCTGAGTGTAGTTCTTTAATTAAAAAAATAGAAATTTCTTTGATCCTTAAAAAACATAAGAATGTTTAAAGAAATAAATAACAAAGTTAAAAGAAAATACGGCCAATTACTTTATAACATGTACTGGAAAAATAAAGAAATCACCACTTTTCTGTGGTGTTACGAGTACATAGAACAATGATTCATATCGTAAAATCCTGTAGATGAACATCTCAAATCCAATAGATGTTAAATGGGCATAAAAATGTTAGCATTACGTCTAATTAAAAAACTTGGTCTATATGTATAGCGTGTGAATGTTAGTGTATACGTTAGTCATTGGTATACACATGGCATATGTATGAGTAAAAATAGTAGTTCCCGGGAGTAAAATCTTATTGTAGCAATAATCATTTGGTCTAGAGCAAGCATGTATCGTATTCAGTAACAAAGCAAAAAAATTACATTAAAAAAATACTATTTTTAAACAGAAATTGCTTTGTATTTTTGTAGTAACAAGGAAACTACACAGTGTGGAATCCGCAGATTTTAATGAAACTTGAATATGTTGTACACACAGAGAAATAAAGTGCCAACCGAATTGAAAAGTGTATATTAATGAAAACAACTTATAAATTTAGTTAGTACAACGATATTTACATTATATTTCTAAATATTTTGGATGTTGCAACTAAAATTCAGTTGATTTAACCTACTTTGTTGTGAAAACCAATGTTAAGTTGTGCCAACCGTCTGAAATTCGTTATAACCGAGTTTGAGTTGAGGTAACTGAATTTTAGTTGGCAAATAGCTAAATTTTTCTCTGTGTGTAAGGAACAAAAAATTATAAAGGGTCCGCCAAATAACTTTTTTTTTTTTTTGAAAATGCTATAAAAAAAAACTACTGAATATTTTCTCAAATTTCTTTTTTTATTTGAAAGTACAATCCTTCCGGTTAATAATGGAAAATAATAATGGAAAATAATGCCTTGGCTGGCCATGCAGTAGCCTACACAATCGGACCAATTTTTAAGCACATTATCGAATTATCGATTGTGTGCAGCTGTATTTCACCAATGGCTTCACGAATATTGTCCTTTAAAGAGTCAATTGTCTCTGGCTTGCTGGCGTAACACTTATCTTTGACTGCACCCCACAAATAATAGTCCAACGGTGTAAAATCGCAGCTCCGAGGTGGCCAAAACGACATCAGCTCTGCGGCTGATTTGAATTTTCGCACACATTCTGCAACATTACCATGATTTTCAAAGTAATGTCGCAATATTTCCCAGCGTTGTTCAAGCGTATACACAACCATATTCGTTCAGCGGAAGGATAAAACTAATTATCTGTCAAATCAGACATGAGCTAAGTGTTACCATTCACGAAATAAGCACTAGTTGAAAAAAAAAACATTAGATGGCGGACCCTTTATAACACGTATTTTATTTTAGATGCGCAATCGCACGTTTGCAGTTTAAAAATGATGGTCAAAAATTAAATCATTTTTGTATGAAAACATGTCTAAGATTTAAAAAATTAAGATTTTTTTACACAGTATAAAATTTTACACATGTACAAAATTATTTAAATTCTATTTCAAAGAAAAAACTGTACATACAAAATACAAAATTCAAAAAAAAAAGACTTAAGCATTGCATAATAATTTATGAATAGTTTTCATGATATTTATGAAACATTTCATACAAATTTATGAAACTGCATCATCCTATATAATGTTTCATAACATTTATAAAACACTTCAACATGTTATGAAACTTCATCATATTTATGAAACATTTCATAAATATGAAGAAGCCTGCCACCAAATTTCACTTTTATCAAACAGCTTCATCATACATATTTATAAAGTCTTACACGGGATGAACATTCATGAAGTTTTCCATCATATTTATGAAGTTTTTCATTAATATGATGAAGCCTTATCCCTGAGTGTAACTAAGGGTTACCATTGCCAAATGTAGATGATCAAGTCAATTTTCTACACAACAATATGGACTTACTTTATAACAAATACATTATAATCAAAACAAAACGCATTCGATATGAACACCCTTGGTTTTCAAATGAAATAAAGTTACTAATCACTTAAAGAAATCATGCCTATGCGAGATGGAAAAGGTTTAAAACTACGGAGCTTCATCAACCTTTTAAGTCCTTGAGAAACAGAGTAAACATGCAAGTAAAGATTGCCAAGTCAAAATTCTATGAAGAGCATTTTAAATATGCAGTTAGTTCGAAAAAGAAATCAATTCGTAACATGGGAATTATAAACCAAGAAAAAAATTATGACAAAGAACGTATAGATGTCAACTTAATCAATCATTTATAAATATACCAATGCCAACTCCTGATACTAATTTTTACACAGAAATTTTTGCCCACCAAAGCACACATAATATTAATACTCCTGCGCCAAATAACATTAATATCAGTGACAGTAACAATTCTGAAAATCAAATATTACACGGCTTTGACTTTAAAGCTACTACACAGGAAGATGTTCTTGAATCTATTTTGAGTATTAAGTCTGAATCTGCTGGTCATGACGGAATTCACCCAAAATTCATAAAGCTAATTCTACCATACATTCTGCCTCATATAACTCATCTGTTTAACACAATTTTAACAACATCCAGATTCCCTTTTATGTGGAAACATGCAAAAATTATTCCCACACCAAAATCTAATCATGAATATCGGCCAATTGCAATCTTGCCATACTTGTCAAAAGTCTTTGAACGCTTACTTCATTCACAGATAAGTAAATATCTACAGGATAACTCCTTGCTTACTGATAAACAATCTGGCTTTAGACCACAACATAGTTGTGTTTCTGCTTTATTAGAGGTCTCTGAGGAATTAAGAATTAATGTTGATGAGAAAAGAATATGTTTTCTAGTTTTACTGGATCACTCGAAAGCGTTTGACACTGTGGAACACTCTATTCTTTGCCTTAAACTTAAACATATGTGCAATTTTTCACCAACTGCGGTAAAATTAATATCTTCATATTTACAAGATAGATCCCAGGCAGTTTACTATGGTAATGACAAATCAAATAGTTGTTTAGTATCGAGAGGGGTACCACAGGGTTCTATACTTGGTCCACTTTTATATTCCATATACTCAAATGATTTACCTTCTCAACTTAAACCCTGTGGAATACAAATGTATGCGGATGACGTACACCTGTATATCAGTTGCCAAGCATCCGATACCACAGAATGCATTAGTAAGCTAAACTAGGACCTAGACAGAATAAACTCATGGGCTTCAAGGAATGGTCTTTGCTTAAACGCAAGGAAAACTAAAGCTATGGTAATTGGTAAGAGCAAACTGATCCCCACATCTTTTCCGCCAATCCAAATAAACAATTCGAGTATAGAAATAGTGGAATCAGCTAAAAATCTTGGTGTTGTATTTAATTCTAAACTTGACTGGTCTAACCACATTAATGCAATATGTGGTAGAACATTCTCTATGTTACGCAATCTATGGATGACCCAATATTACACTCCGTTTGAAATACGTATGTTATTGGCAAAGACATATCTAATGCCAGCACTGTTGTATGGGTGTGAACTTTTTTCAAGCTGTGATTGGGCAAGTCAGAAAAAACGTAACGTTACTTGCAATAATATCGCCAGATACGTTTTTGGTATTAAGCGGTTCTCAAGAATTTCTCGTTATGCAAAGCAGTTATACAACATATCTTTTGATAATCTGTTAAAATGCCGCTGTCTAATTTTCTTACATAAAACTATCTATTCAAAACAACCAGGCTATTTACACAATCGCCTTATCTTCTCTAGATCAAATAGAGGAAAAAAGATAAACAGTTTTCGATATCGTAATCAGATATCTGAAAGACATTTTTTTATAAGCTCCATTCGGCTCTGGAACCGACTACCCCACAATATCCAAGCAACAAGCAATGCTAAGCACTTTAAACGCGAAATATTTAAGCATTTTTCTTAACTTTTTTAATTAAATTTTTTTTATTTTTTTTTTAATATCATTGTTTTTTTTTTAATTTTTTTAAATTTAGTATTTTCTTTAAATCATCAAGAAGTGTTTTATATAATTATTTGTTTGTTGCCTACTGTATTTTGCCTAATGGTATATTAATCTTTTATATTAGTCAAACTTTTTATATGCTACATTTGTGATTAAAGCTATATGTACAGTGCTATAAAAGACTCGTTCTTGTTGCACTGTGTACCAAACAAATAAAATAAATAAATAAAATAAATTTACTTGAAATATTTATAATATAGCTGAAAAAGCTTTACGCTAAAAGTCTCATACTTTAGAAGACGAACAATTACGAACAAACACCCCATCGATTAAATTAAATTGAGACACTCATTGAACTTCTGCTTTAAAAATATGTAATGTAAATGTCAGTCAGTTGTAGAAAACATTACATTTTTTACTAACCTTGTAGTTCATTTAGAAAAACAAACCACATCAAATGACTGTTTTATGATTTTACATTAATTTTTTACATTAGTTTTTTGTTATTTTAAAAAAATAAAAAAAAATAAATGTTTGCTTATTATTCACTAACATGTGGTTTATTTTTACAACATTTGTGGTGCATTTTTTGAACATTATAAAACAAATGATAATGTTAGTTGAAGTTACTGAAATGTGAGTCGTCCATTCTCTAAGTGAAATTTCATTTGCTTTTAACTACATTTGCAGTCGTAGTTACCTACATAGTATTCTAAGTGCTCTGGTATACATAATTTTTGAACTTAAACCAATTATACAAGGTGGCGCAAAAGTAATCCTCCTATCAGAAAATGCTACAAATTTTGCGATTGGCCCCTAATGTCAGTTCTGTTTTGACATTTGTGTAGTAAACACATGCGAAATACACGTTAATAAACAATGTTACGCTACACTGCTCCAGAACGCGGAATATTGGTGACTATTTATTTGACCAATAAGGAAGATGATTTTTCATCAAAAATAATTATGAGTGATGAGGCCCATTTCCATCTTAGCGGGTACGTAAATAAGCAAAATTTACGCTTCTGGGGCACTGAAAATCCGCGTGTAACCCACGAAGAGCCATTACACCCGCTCAAAGTCAATGTATGGTGTGCTGTTTTCGCTGGAGGGCCAAACGGTTATGGTTGAATGGTGAGCGCTACAGAGCAATTATCAACGAGTTCTTTTTGCCGCAACTTGATGAATTGGGATTGGAAAACATGTGGTTCCAACAGGACGGTGCAACGGCACACACTGCACGTGCCACAACCGATATGCTGAAGGATGCATTTCCCGGGCGCCTAATCTCCCGTTTTGGCGATTTGCACTGGCCAGCAAGATCGCCTGATTTGACCGCTCCAGACTTATTTTTGTGGGGCTTTTTGAAGTCGCGGGTTTATGTCAACAAGCCTCAGACTCTTGCAGCTTATAAAGACAATATCCGTCAAGAATGTGAGGACCTATCGCCGGAAGTTTTGGCCAAAGTGATGGAAAATGCCATAAAAAGGGCTCAAATGACAATCAACTGTGGCGGCGGCCATTTATATGACATCATATTCTCGACTTGATGTAAAAAAAATTAAAATACCAAATAAAAATAATCCACAAGAAGAATCAAAGTTTTTCATTTTTTTTTTAAATTACAGCCAAAAAACATCGGAAGGTTATTTTTGCGCCACCTTGTATAAGGCAATTTATAACACAATTTTTTGGATAAAAAAAATACTTGAATCTGTCTATCACATATCTGAATTTCATTAAGATCGAGGAAATCCAATTAGGAGGCACTCCTTGTAAGTGAAGAAACAAACTAAGAACTTGTCGGTTTTTTTTTATGCAAATTGACTTTGAAAATTGTCGAACACTTCAGTTGTGAAGCGTAATCTACTTTATCTCCTTTTAGTGTACTAGCGAATTGCAAACGTAATATTAACTAACTTAGTATATTAAATTGGTAAATTTTTTTTTAAATAATTTAATTTTTTATTGTTTTAATAAGATTTGAATGTAAGAACCGAAAAATGCTTTATTGTTACTAAGCGTAAGAGATACTGGAGAAGAAAAGAATCCCTACGGTACTGTTTACGTTAAAATGTGTTAGCTTCTGCAGTTCCTGCAGTCACTGTATCTGTACAGTGTTTATTAGTTAAAAATGTTGTATTTTTAATTTGAATTAGTTCAATTCTTCCAATTTTGTTTTAAATTCTCATCGAGTAAATAAAACAATACAAGTAAAGCGTTGTTCTTTTTCCTTCAAAATTTGGGTAAAATCTTCAACAACTTCTACATTGGTTCTCTGAAGATTTTCAGTGACGCGAAATGAAACATGTAAGGACCTGTCAGTAGATAAAGTATGCTTTAAATTAGCTGATGAAACATTTTTTAATTAATAAATAAACATTGCCCGGTTTTTTGCTTAACAAAAAACAAATGATCTTGAACTTGAATAATCTTGCTGACATCATAATAAACATTTTTAGCTGAACATTTGAAAACATACTTTTGAAATCTATTAACATATCATACTAAAAGCTGGACCTTGGGATCATCCTCGAGATCATGTGCAATTTTAGACTAATCGGGAATTTTGCAGAAAAAACGCCTTTATAAAATAATTTTTTTCTTACACACTTGATTAGCTCGATTAATTATTTAGCGATAGAATTCGCAAAAACCGAAAAAATTTTAAAAGAAAAACTCGCGAGTTTCACTTTAAGCTTTGGGAACCAAAATCTGTACCACTAATATTAAAACTGGTCTTGGTCCTTAGATTTCAATACAAATAACTCAAATTTATTGCATTTGCAAATTTTTGTATATAAAAAACGGCAAGAAGATGTGCCAAACTTTAAAGTCAATTTGCGGGCAAACTGTTACACACGAAGAAAAAATAACATCATATTATGAGAGCTTAAGAACATCACGTTATGATTACAGTTCGTAACAAGCATAATATGATATTATGACTCTAAATAACGATAAAATCGCCCTCGGTAGTCATAATATGATCAGTCAGAATCATGTATATGATAACACAAGGGAACAAAATTGAACTTTTTTTGTGTTGATTTGAAATTTGTAGCAAATTTTTACTAATTTGAGGTCGCTGATTTCAAATCTGCACTTGGTTTTTCTCTATCAGCTCGACTTTTCGAGATATACCGTTATGTTCAAAATTAAGGCACTTCCGCTACATATATTGGAATAACTTGAAAACGGTTCGCCATATTAAATTAAAAAAAAAACCGAAACTCGCAAACAATATTCTCTTTAAGCCGTGCTTACATTGTTTTTAAATTTTCCAAGTAGTTTTAGAGATATCGTTCAAGTTTTCAAAAAAAAATTAAAATTTTTTTAAAAAAAAAAATTTTTTTGTTCTTTAAAAATTCCGAAAAAATAAAATTGGGACAAAAATCACAGTTTTAGTCTAGAAACAGTTAGTTAAATATATTTCGAATGAAATGAGCTTTATTTCATTGCAATCGGTGCACAACTTTTGATTTTGTTCACGATTTACTGAATTGATATAAATCGCGATTTCCATACAAAAATAACAATTTCTAATGTATAAGTGTTTGTATGTAATAAGTTAGTTTTTTATGATTCTAAGAATTAAAAAAATTAAGTAATAAAAAAAGATTATTTCATTTTTATGGTTGCGGTAGCAAACTCATAACGCCTATAAATTGTATTGTTCCTTTATGACACCTAGTCAGTTCACAGTCAATTAAAGAGAAAAAAGAAAAGTGCACTTGTTTTTATTGATGTGTGGTTTACCGTTGGTAACGGATGATTTTTTTAAAGAAATTCCCCTTAACACATGTGTTCATTCATAAGTGACTGTCAATAAAATTGTGGATATAATTTTTTCTAGGTACTTCAGTAAAAAACTACGAAGTATTTATATGGGTTCATTCAACCAATTTTTCTCATTCAACAAGTGTTTACGAAAGCGAAAAGTATAACGACAAAAAATATTAAAAAATTTTAACCTAGAACATTTCATCAGTGAACACAAAAAACTTTTGATTTTTATCCCTTGTTTTATTTATTGAAAACTGTGTTACTTTGAAATATATGTCAAAATTGGGCTATGACTACGTCAAGAAACACCTGTAAAATCAATCCCAACTATTTTTGTAACATATGTGGTAGAAAAAGTGTGTCAGATTTTTACTACTTCGGATTTACCATGGAAACCCGTGACAAGTACTGGATTCCTAATACTGTATGTAAAAACTGTGTAGAGTATTTAAGGTTATGGGCAAACAAGCAACGGACCCAGTTCAAGTATAAAACACCAATGATCTGGCGGGAACCTTCGAATCATTATGATGATTGTTATTTTTGCGCTGTCAACATAACAGGCATTAATAAAACAAACCGGTCTAAATGGATTTATCCTAACGTGTTGTCTATTACCCAACCAGTCCTGTACTCTAGTGAGGATTCAGAATCACAACCATCTACATCTACACACAATTTTCACGACTTACGACAAAATGTTCCTTCACCAATTTCTGAATGTGGATCGGATGACTTCCATTTAGATATTTCTTCTGAACGCGAGCAATTTAATCAGGAGGAGCTTAGTAATTTAGTGAGAGACCTTGGACTCTCTAAAAAAGCATCTGAAATTATTGCTTCTCGATTAAAGCAAAAAAATCTGTTAACCCAAGGAACAACAGTTTCATACTACCGTAACAGAGCATATGATGGCGGACTATTGCTGGAACATTAAAAATAATCCCTCTAAACAAGATTATTTAAGAAAATCTTATAAAAGAAAATTTTTCGATGAGTTGTAATTACATTGTAATATTTGTGTATTAAAATTTTTATTTTTCTTTAAAATTCTCTTTTTGTGTTAAATTAAAAAGTATAGCTGATAGAAATAAACAAAATCAAAAGTTGTTATTTTTGTATGGAAACCGCGATTTATATTAATTCAGTAAATGGTGAACAAAATCAAAAGTTGTGCACCGATTGCAATGAAATAAAGCTCATTTCATTCGAAATATATTTAACTAACTGTTTCTAGACCAAAACTGTGATTTTTGTCCCATTTTTATTTTTTAGGAATTTTTAAAGAACAAAAATTTTTTTTTTTTTAAAAAAATTTTAATTTTTTTTTCAAAACTTGAACGATATCTCTAAAACTACTTGGAAAATTTAAAAACAATGTAAGCACGGCTTAAAGAGAATATTGTTTGCGAGTTTCGGTTTTTTTTAATTTAATATGGTGAACCGTTTTCAATTTATTCCAATATATGTAGCGGAAGTGCCTTAATTTTGAATATAACGGTATATCTCGAAAAGTCGAGCTGATAGAAAAAAACCAAGTGCATATTTGGATTCAGCGTCCCAAATAACCTTAAAAACAATATTCAGTTCTTAATCAACAGAACCATTGTTCCCTTGTGTAATTAGGATCATAATATGATAATTTTATGCCCACAATCATTTTCAATTATATCTTTCTTTACGTGCATATATAAAAAAAAGCATGCCATAAATCAGCATGCCCGAAATATATAGAATTGATGGGCACAACCTTATTAGTTTTTTTGATGTCATGCCGTGTTATTAGTGTCTGACAAAACAGTTGGGTTAGAAAATGTTTACAAAAAAAAAAAAAAATTTTGCTAATGGAAAAATGTTTGTTAGGGCGATCGCATTGGATTCAAATTTAAGTAAAAGTTCAAAGTTAAGCAACGAGCCAGCAAACACATACCTTCCCAAATAATGAGTCTAGTAATCTCAACTCGAAGGTTTCGACATATTACCCTTTATATTATAATTCTCTCTTTTTTATATGAAATGTCCCAAAAGTAATGAGTTATGCATACCTATATGCATACAATGGTATAAACAATAAGCCATTACCAGAAGGAAAAAAATAATGGGTTTAGAACAAGATTTTGAAAAAAATTTATAAAAATATATTGTTAATTTGTTTTAAAACATGGTCTTGCCGGCAATAAATCGCAGGTCGTCTGATTAACAAGCGACTGCTCTATACCCGGAGCCACCGACGCATATAATATATCGTAGTATAAAACATAAATTAAATTTTCTTCTATGTAAATTTGTTTAAGATATTCCAAAACCAACATCTTACACTATAGCTTACAATAATACGAATTATATTGAGTCTAAAAATAGATCTTCAGAAAATTGTTGTATTATTATATTTTGCTGGAAGTAATAAGATGAATAACCTATTATCGTTCGCCAATTATATTTTGTATGAGAGTAATAAATTATAAGTTTCTTATCGGTAACCCCTTATTTTATTATTTAAAGTAGTGCCAAAAGGTAATAAGTACTCATTACAAAGTAATGTATAAAATAATAAGTAGTCATTACTATGTACAAAATAGTAAAAAGTTTGGAATTCAGTTTGTTTTATAGCTTTCGCGCTTTTTCTTAAATTTAACATTCTAAATATCACTGACAAAATTTTTTTGGACGAAAAATAATGAAATGTTTCAGTAAATCTATTGAACTTTTCTTCTCGAAAAATTAGTTTATTAAAAGCTACATATTTTTTATGAGATCAGTTTTTTAATTTCTATAAAGAAACTAAAAAATTTCAATAGACGAATTCTAGTGCAATTTCATTGATTTAATGCAAAAATCCTTTAATATAATGCATATAATTCTATTCGTGCAATATCGAAACTTGACGAAAACGCATTAAAATGCAAAAAAAAAAAAACTATAAAATATATTATTTTTTTGGCCAACCTGTTAGTTCGGATAATACACTGAGAGAATTTCAATTTTTGCATGGAAGCAGCAGGAACTAGTCCTAATCGAAGTTTCATAAAATTTTATGAAAAATATATTTTAAAAAAATTTTAAAAATGTTTAGTTTTTTTCGATCTTCTTTTTTTTTATTCTTCTTAGTTTAAACGAGCTTAAGATCATTTATTTCTTAATTATTTATTTCCAATATTTCATCTCTACATTGGGTGACTTCTTCAGGAAACAAATATTAAAATTTGAAAAACTTGTTTTTTTTTTAAGCTAGTTTTTCAAATTGTAATATTTGTTCCCTGAAGAAGTCACCCAACGTGGAGACGAAATATTGGAAATAAATAATTAATAAATAAATGATCTTAAGCTCGTTTAAACTAAGAAGAAAAAATATATTTTTTTAATTAATACTTTCAGTCACGCAATAAAAAGTGTCATTATAAACTGGTTTCGTTGTAATAAGTTTTTAATTAATTTTACAAATTTTTATTTCACTTTATGAAGAAAAGTTACATTATTTTACAAATCATTTTAATTAGTTTTTACAGTTATATTAGTTTTTGTTATTATAGACATCGAGATTACTTTTATGTTATTTTCAATTTATAACGAGCTTTCAACCTCTGTATATTTACAAAAATAAAGCAAATCAAACATATTAGCTAGGTTGATACTAGTATTTCGATCTGGCTCAAGATCTCATCAGAACCCGAATTTTTAGAAAAGCTAGAGCCTCCATAATAGGCAGAACTTTAACAAAAACCTATTAATCATCAATTTTGCTCCATTCAGTGTTTAATCTGGCTCAAGTAATATTTTTTACAGTTATATTAGGCGCTTCTTTCAGGTGCTCTTAGAAGCAATAAATTTGGCAATAAGAAGCGCTCTTTTGTATTTCAACATCATGAATACTTCATGGAATGCATTCTTTACTGCTTCTTTGTAAGCATTATTCACTGCTTCAAAGAAAGCATTTTTTTTTCCATATAGGTTTTTTATTCAAAATTAAAATTTATACATATTTTATATTATTCCTCTGCGCCATATTGGCTTTTGTAGAGGCTAGTTGGCAAAATTATACTAATTACATATTTAAGTATATAAAAATATGAAACATAAACAAAAATATATATATAGTTTTTTGCAAAATTAAAATATTTAATAAATATTTTGAAATATTTAAGTTAACTTAAGCAGGAAATTTACAAAAGTGTTTCTAAAGTTTCAAGCAGGTATTTCTTTATATAATATTTAAAAGTAGAAATTCTATTGATTTCTTTAATATGTTGTGGTAAACAATTGTATTCATTAGGTCCAGCAAATTCAATTCGTTGCTTTGTTAACTCTAATCTGCACCGCACAGGTTTTAAGTTATGTCTGCGACGCGTATTTATATTAGAATAATCAAAATATCAACTGAACTGTATAAGATTATTTCCAAATACATTCATCGATTTAAACACAAACAACAGCAATTCTTTTTTATAAATTCCTTTTATAGGAAGAACAGTATTCGCATATTTTTTTAACAATTCCTTAGTAGAATATTGCTGTGATAAATTATAAACTAGCTTCAAAGCTTTATTTTGAGCCGATTGCAGAGATTTTAAAGCATTATCCTTAGAACCATATATTATTGGCAGATATACCAAATGACTGCGAATTAGGGCATAGTAAAGCTGTAACTTTGTATCAGTTCTTAACTTGTATTTAAATTTTCTGAGAATGCCTATACCAGACACGATAGTTTGGATTTAATAGCATTTATATGTGTATTCCACAAAAGATTATTTGACAAGGTTATTCCAAGGTATTTTACTGACTCAGACTCAGGCACCAGTTTCCCATCAATATGAACAGACATATATAAATCATTTTTCAATAAATATGGTCGAAACCTAATAAATTTAGTTTTTTCTGCATTAACAATTAACTTATTGAGGCGTGCATATTCAACAAACATCGCAGCATCATATTCTATTTCCGTTTGTAGAACCAAAGGATGTTCATAATTGTATAAAATGCATATATCATTATATATATATATAATTTTTAAATCAACAATAAATATCTTAAACAACAAAGGCCCAAGAATACTACCTTGTGGGACACCATATTCAACTGGCAATAAATCACTAGTTGCATTCCCAATTTTCACGAAATGCTTTCTATTACATAGATAGCTTCTAAATAATTTAATTGTTAAATCATCAACACCAAATGTTTTAGTTTTATAACCAAAATTGAATGATCTATTAAATCGAAAGCCTTGCTCATATAATAAAATACGCCAGCAACACCATTATAAGGCCGGGTCGATTTGTATGGAGGCAAAAAAATCGCTCAACGTTCAAGGAAAATCGTATTCTAGGAATCAAAATAAGAAACTTTGTTGAAGGAACCATAGCTCTAAAACGAATTCGGATGTCCCGACTTTTGACCCGTAGTTTAAAATTTTGAAAAATCCCACTTTGACCCATTTAGAGTGCCCCAATGGAATCCAACCCAATCGAATATAATTTATACATTAATCTGCTAGAGCGTCTTCCGGAGAAGAAATAGAGACCCTAATCCTGGAAAGACTCCTCCTACTTTCTGAAATACCTGTATTCCGAGATTTGCACATTTTGCTATAAAAACACGACTAAAAAGGCCCTCTTTCACTTCAACTTTAGCCTCTTAACGGGCACCTAGAATGATGATTTATGCATTAATCTGCTAGCGCGTCTCCCGGAGAAGAAGTAGCTCCCATAATCTTAGAGAGATTCATCCTACTTTCTAAAATATCGAAGTGGGATTTTTCAAAATTTTACCCTACGGGTCAAAAGTCGGGACATCAGAATTCGTTTTAGAGGTATGGTTCCTTCGGCAAAGTTTCTTATTTTGATCCCTAGAATACGATTTTAATTGAACGTTGAGCGATTTTTAAATCGACCCGCCCTAACCACTATACCCCTTATCAACGCCATTGCATATATCATTAACCACACTCACAACAGCTGTCTCAGTGCCAGATCATTTGCAGAATCCAAATTGTCTATTAAAAAGTAACTTGTTCATATTTAAATAATCAGATAGTTAAACAAATACTTTGTTTGTAGTTGACCAAATAGAAACAGGTCGATACATATCAATATTATTATTACCACGACTTTTTGACACAGGTATTATCTTGTGAATTTTCAAAATTTCAGGATATGTCGACGTTTCTACAATACAGTTAAATATTCTTCACAAAATAATAGATAATAAAGATTTTCTATTTAAAAGCATTGAAGTGGTAATATTATCATGTCCAGATCCTTTATTTGAAAAAAGAAGTTATACAATTTTAAAGAATTTATCTTATATATTTTTGTTGAAACAAATTTTTATTTGCTGGAAAATAATACTAAAATCCGAAATTGCATGTTACCTAAATTTTATTAAACTGTGGTTAGGTATAAATTAGGGACGCGCCAATTTATACTTCATATTTTCTTGTTTTTTCTAAGGAACTATTTTTTTTTTTTTTGTGTAAGTACTTCGTAGTTTTACAATGGAACTTTTTCTTTATTAAAAATTGTATGTAGTTCTTACAAATATAAAGTAAATAGTTCTTCGGTAAAAAATATAATCAATTCCAAATAATCAATTATTTTAGTCTCACGCCCTGTTAAAAGAATCGAGTAGGTAATCTAATAAAGAATGCGTTCTGCCCAATATGCTTGATTACAAACCTGCTTACCTTTTTGAAAATTTTTTGCTGGGTTTATTGTATGCAAGGCGGTGAAGGGCTGTTTTGGAAGCGTAAAAATGTAGTTACTGCTTACCAAATCCAGATTATTTTCAAATTCATTACTTTTAGGGATTCGCATGAAATTTGGAACTCCCCGAATGTTTTTTCAGTTTTTTGTAATTATTTTTTTTTGTCAACTTACTATTTTTACAATTTTTTCGTTTGTATGCTTTTGAATATTTTGAATATTTTGACAACTTTTTTAAGTTTTTTTTCTTTTTAATAGTTTTACTAGAAATGTACTATCACTTCTTCCCGTGAAGAAAAGTTTTTCAATATTTCAAATATCATAGAATTTGTTTTATTATACATTAACTTTTCTTAACAACAAATACTCTTAATCCAATTTACCAAAGGGAGCTTCGCTGTTGACTGGAACATAATAATCACCAGCAACCATGAAAGCGTTAGTTACAGCGCCCATACGAACTGAGCTATAGGTAGAACCACATTTATTGGCAACAGCATTTTCGTAATCACTGCACTTGACAGTGGCGAAGTTATCTTCAGTGACAGCTTCAGCATAGTACATAACAGAACGGCTATGAGAGCAGGCGCCAGTAAGATCAATACCGCAACCAGGTTGATTTTTACCACCATTAGGATAGAAAGCACCTTTACCGATTGGCTTCAAGAAACCCAACTTACCACCATTGGTTTGAATAGATTCAACATAGTAAGCATCAGTGCTGGACAAACGGCTAGCGGGTTTATCGTAATTGAACAAAGGAAGGGCAGGATCACAACCAACAATTGTGTGAACTTGACCAGTAGTGACTTGCTTGCCAGTGAAACCAGCAACATGAGCACCCAAACTGTGACCAATAATTTCCAGTTGATCCAATTTCAAGCCATAGTTTAAAACTAAGAAATCAATCAAATCGGCGACTTTCTTACCAACACCAGGAATAGCCACAACGGAAGAAGCATAATCATAGGAGCGAGCACGTCCCCAATCAACGGCGATGACGTTATAGTCACCAATGGATAACCAAGCTTCACGAATGCCATGGTTGACATAATCATCCTTGCTGGAAGTAAAGCCATGAATGGTAATTCTAGTAGGGTGTTCACCATTAAAGTTGGAAGCACGAATAGATTTTTTTGTAGCAGTGATTTCTTGGGCGGTATTGGGATTAGACTTGGTATACAAATGGAAGGTGACAGGATTAGTAGATATACGACCTTCCATCATTTTCATAGTTTCGAGATAAGCTTCAGCCTCATCCATATCTACCCATTCAAAGGATCCATCAGCTTGTGGAACATACCAACCATTTTCGCCGTTGACACGTTCATCCTCAGGTATTGAAGCAGCGGTTACTGAAATATTTCACAATTATTATTAACAACTTCTTAGTTTTAAAAGAAGATTTAAAATAAAAATCCTTACCTGCAATAGCAAATAGAGCAACTAATAAGAAGTATTTCATTGTTAAATAACAATATAACTACTGGTTTGCAAATTCTTGGCTTTTATACCAATTTCATTATTTTGGCAATTCAAATTGACCAATGATACGATAACTTTATTGTTGTTCTACAGTTTGCTACTGTTTTTTTTTATTATTTTTGTTCTAATCTCAAGTACTTGAACACAAGAATGTGATTTATAATTTAATAGTTAAAGTTAGTTGTTGTGTTTAATTATATTTGAATTGACCATTTCTATCATATACTCGGATATCGATGTTTTTCAAATATTAACATTTGTCATTACACTTTCAGCAAGTGTGCAAAGATATGATAAGAAAGCAATTGAATGTCTTTCATTGTTTGAAAAAAAAAGAAATCTATCAGAAAGGGAAATTTATTCTGGATTTTGAGCTAAATTGTTTTATGATTGATTAATTCTTATGGTTTTTTTAATCTAAATATATTTAAAAAAAGTGGCATCGTCATTAGCAAAGTTTTATGATATTCTATTAATTTAAAATAATAAAAGAACTGGCGCAACAAAATGCAAAAAAAAAATTAAATTTCTAATTCCGAAGTTGTCATATAATGATTCGAAAAAACTATTTTTAAAAGTGCTTTTTTTAAAAATATTTAAAATTATAAGCAAAATTGACATAATAAAAGTATTTTGCTGGTTTCGATAAATATACATATTATAAAAAGGAAACATTTTTCGTTTAACATATATTTTCTGAAACAAATTAATCGATCTTATCAAGATATAACAATGCAGAAAATTAATACGTTTTTGTTTTTAATATCAA
Organism: Delia radicum; assembly: GCA_021234595.1. Classification (NCBI taxonomy): domain Eukaryota; kingdom Metazoa; phylum Arthropoda; class Insecta; order Diptera; family Anthomyiidae; genus Delia; species Delia radicum. Next base: position 163,747,571 of record CM037851.1, on the reverse strand, counting down.
ACATAAGTTAGTTTCTCTAACCCAGCAAAGGAGCATACAAATTACCAAAACTTTTAAAAAATTCTTAAAAATAGTCCGAAAACAAAAAGTAAAAATTTTTGCAATTTTTTAAAGATATTTGACTTGTTAAAACATTAAAAATTATATTTTTAAAAATAGTTTTTTAATTTTTTTAATTTTATTAATTAATAATCATATAATTACAAATTATATACTATCACCCTAACCGAGCACTAGCTACTATGGCCTTCGGCGCGTTGTAGCAAAAACAGACCAGTGCCTCTGGTAGGAATCAAACCCAGGACACCCGCACTGATAAGCCAGCACGCTAACAACTAGTCTACCGGTGCGGAGTTTTTAAAAAATATTTACACTTTAAGTGCGTACAAAGCGTCAACATTTAAAATTTATTTATTGAGACCACTACAAGAGGTCACGATTAGTCTATAAAATTTACTGGAAATGCTTACTGGCAAACCAACCTATCTCCCTACCAAGTTTGGTCAAGAAATTCGTGCAAAATATATACTTAAATGCGTTAAGAACACATCAAATATTATTAAATTGCTGTTTCAGAATTTTAAATAATTTCTGGTAGTTTTTAGAGTTTCTAAAGTCTAAATTGCAATAAAATATTTTTGTGAATTTCAAAAAAAAAAAAATATTAAACTTTTAATAAAAAGCTAAAATTTATTTTCGTGAAGTTTATGAAATTTTTATGAAACATTTGTCATACATTTTTATTAAACTTTTCATTATATTTATGAAAACTTCATAAATATTATGAATAATTGATGTCTATCGATTTATGTAGCAATATCATCAATTTCATGAAACTTTTTTACCTGTGTGTATTTTTATAAAATAAAAAATTGGAGAAAATAGCGCCATCTACAAGCGAGACTGATAGCGTACGCAAAAAGACTAATAGCGTAGACAAAACTACAATTTTTTTTCATATAAATATAACATTTTTGTTCTTCAAAGCTTCGTAACGCCATGATGCTTGTTAGCAAAGGACCGTAACCAAGTGTTTGATTACTAAGAAGACAAGAATGGAGCAAAATTGATGATTAATATAATATTTATTATGGAGGCTCCAGCTTTTCTAAAAGTTCGGGTTCTGATGAGATCTTTAGCCAGATCGAAATACTAGTATCAACCTAGCTAATATGTTTGATTTGCTTTATTTTTGTAAATATATGCAGGTTGAAAGCTGGTAATAAATTAAAAAGAACATACAAATTATCTCGATCTATATAAAATCTAATAAAAGTGTAACAAAAAAAAAGTGGTTTTGAAAACATTTGTGGTTTGAATTAACTGGCAAAATTTTTAAATTCGGGAGTCACTATTATTTTATTTTATTTATTTTACTATTAATTTTAGATCGAAAAATTAGTTCAAATACGTATGAAATTTGTTCTTGGGTTAACTAATAACTTTAGTTAAATTACTGATTTAAACGATAACAATAGAAATATTTAGATCAACTGAATTAGAACTAGTTTAACAGACTTTTGAACTAACTTTTTTTATGAATGTAGGTTAGTGTTTACAATTATTCGACTGAGGTGGTTAACCGGTTAAGACATTATTCGAAAAATCACTTAAATGGTTTACCTGGTTAATCGGGTCGGTTAATGGACAACATTGGCGATTAATCGAATAATCTTTTAAAATGTATTTCTTTTGTTTTTTATCAATGCAACTACAAAGAACTGCTTTTTTTTATTAAATATCAAGTAAAGTTGACCGCGTTCGTTTCAAAAGTGCTTATTGAGAATGATTCGAAGCATCCTGCGATGTTTTAATGAAACATGCCTTAGCATTTTGGGATTTTTTTTTGAGGAAATCTAATACTACATTCACACTGAACCCAAAATACGTATTTTCGTTTTTTCAAGATTTTGATTTAAAATTTATATGGAATTTGAGTCGAAAGATTGAAAAAACAAAAATACGTATTTTGGGTGTCAGTGTGAATCTAGTTTAAGGGCCGTTAAAAAACAAAATGTTATCAGCAGGACAATTGTTTATTTTTTTTTGCTTTTACCATTAAATGCCATTTTTCAAATTATTTTTTAACAATAGCATTTTTTGAATCCTTACAATAAAAACGTATTTTTGTAAATTTTTTTAGACCCTTCGTTAAAAAATTGTGCTAAATGTAGTTGATGGTGTTCCATAAAATGCAATTACTGCTACTCACTGCACAAAATTTATTTGTCAACATTTTAAAGGTAGCTAAAATTTTAACGGACTTCTTGTGTTGTAAGTTATATTGAATAACACGGAAATCCTCCCCATAAAAGTGGTGTTTTGGTCTTATAAAAGCTGATCTCCAGATTTCAAAACTGTTCTTCAAATTTTTATAGCACGTATCATTTCTGCTAAGTTTTCAATTTCGATATTTCGTGGATGATAGTGTTATGGGAACACCGAGGCAAATAAGATTTTGTATTCAGCAACAGTTCTGGGATGGAGATTTTTTTCAAAGTTCCCGCTCAAAGACTTGAGCTTTAGCTTCCACAGCCATTCAAGTTTTTAGTAATATGTTAACAAAATTTCATGATATTTTTTTTTATTTTATTTTATTATTTAATAATTATATAATTACAAATTATATACTATTACCCTAACCGAGCACTAGCTACTATGGCCTTCGGCGCGTTGTAGCGAAAACACACCAGTGCCTGTGGTGGGAATCGAACCCACGACCCCCGCACTGATAAGCCAGCACGCTACCAACTAGCCTACCGGGCGCACTTTCATGATATTATTACAGTACTTACTTTTAAACAAACAAATAAATTATCTTCCCAGCGTAGAAAAGCATTATCATATAAGTGGTTATATAAGTACATATTTGGTAATGGCAAATACATACAAATGTCATTATAAATCTAACTGCTTTTATAAAGGGATGTAAAAATATTTTTTTTTTCAAATATTTATTTGCAATCTATTTTACAATAATAAGCAAATTGTCTTAAGATAAATATTAACATAGGTTTTATCTCCACTGAGACTAAAACATCTAAAAAATTTGTGTATATACATGGATAATCTATACATAATTTAATTTATTTCATTTATACATATTTACAAAAATTTACAATGTTTATTTTCTAAAATGAAGGTCTAGAACATGGTGTCTTTTTAGTCTTGTTACCTCATTACTGTCATCTAACAGACTTATTGCAAGCGGGTTAGGATGACTACTAAGCCTTTCCATATATCTGGAGTTAAAATTATTTATTTCTTCTTTAACTTTTAGTATACGTAATTCCTTGTGAATGTTATTGTTAGTTATGTACCAAGGCGCATCTGCTTTCATTCTAAGTGTTTTTGATTGAGACCGCTGAAGAATTTCGATGTTGGAGTTGCTTGCGGTACCCCAGAGTTGTATGCCATATGTCCATACGGGTTTTAAAATAGTTTCGTATAATAAAACTTTATTTTCAAGGCTTAATTCTGATTTTCCACCTAATAACCAATACATTCGTTTTGTTTTTAAGTCCAAGTGATCTCTTTTTTTCTTTATATGATTTTTCCACGTTAATCTTCTATCTAAGTGCATACCAGGACATTTTACACAATCGCTTTTTGGAATTTGTTCATCATTGAGAAAAATATTAGGACAATCGCCTTTTCTCATTGCAAATGTAATATGTTGAGATTTTTCTGCATTTACACAAATGTTCCATCTTTTCAACCAAGAGGCAATGTAGTTAAGGTGTCTCTGGACCAAGTTTGAGGCTTCCTCTTTTTTGACTCATTACTTGCTATTAAGGCAGTGTCATCAGCATATGTAGCAACAATAACATCATCATCCAAAGGCATATCTGAAGTATAAATAGTGTAAAGAACAGGCCCAAAAACGCTACCCTGTGGAATGCCTGCTTAATTTCACAAACATTTGAAACTTCGTTATTTACTTTTACATAAAAAGACCGATTTTGTAGATAAGAATTTAAAATTAAAAAAAAGGGAGCAGAAGAAACTTCTTTAATTTAAAAAGAAGACCTTGATGCCAAACTCTATCAAAAGCTTGTTTTACATCTAAAAATACAGCAGAGCAGAACTGTTTTTTCTCTAGAGAATCTCTAACTACATTAACTAAACGATGACACTGCTCAGGTGTTCCATGTTTATTCCGAAATCCAAACTGATATTCAGGTACAATATTTTTATTATCCAAAATTGGCTGCAATCGTCGTAAAAATAGTTTTTCAAAAACCTTCGAAAAAATAGATAAGTGACTTATCGGCCGATAAGACATGCTATCTGTTTCTGGTTTATTGGTACCATCATTATTTCGGCACATTTCCGTTGTTCTGGGAAGTGAATAAGCCTCAAAATAGAATTAGATATTAGTGTTAATAAAATAATAGCCTTTTTAGGCAAAGCTTTAATGTCTTTAGCGCATATTTTATCATAACCCGGAGATTTTTTGTTGTTAAGCATTGTTACTTCTTTTTCTACTTCGTTGGGGGATATGTGTTTGATAGGTAAGTCCATTTGACATGGACTATCGAGGAACATGGTGACTGAAATTTCATCATCAGTGTTATTAAGAGAAAATGGTTGAAAAGTTGACTCCAAATATTGAGAAAAAGCATCAGCTTTATTGTAATCTGATTTGCAGCATTCACCGTTCAAATTTTTCACCGGAACATGTCTTTTAGTTGGCCTTTTTAAATACTTCGTAGCATTCCAAAGCTTATGTTCATCGCTTCTAGAAGCTTTTAAGTTCCTTAAATAATAGCTGAATTGATCATTTCTAAAATCAGTTAAACGCTGCTTTAACTCATTCGTAGCTCGATTAAGATTCGTTTTATTTACAGGATTTCTAGTCTGTTTCCAAATTTTTCTCAATCTTCTTTTATTTTTAATGAGCTCTCGAATCTTGCAGAAACTAAGACTCTATTTCGATTATTGGCATGTGTTGGTGTTGAAAGAGAAGCTGCTTCGTGGATCAAGTTAGTGAAATCTTCAACAACTTCATCGAGCTCAAATGCAGTTTTTATACTAATATTAAGATTAATATTACTTTCTAACCAATATCTGAAATAATTTAAGCCGGTTTGAGAAGAAATTACTTTATATTTTTCTTCGGATGTTAAACAGTTTGTGCTGTAGTTTACTATAAGAGGAGTATGGTCCGAACTCAACTCATTTGTATCTAAAATGTCTAAAAATTCACTAGAAATGCCTGAAAAAACTATAAAGTCCAATAAGTCTGGAATTTTATTGGGGTCACTTGGCCAATAAGTTGGTCTTCCTGTAGTAAGCACGGAAAGACTGTTGCTTGTAACACATTTATAAAATTCTTTACCTTTTGGATTAGACACTCTAGAGCCCCACCACGGATGTTTGGCATTGAAGTCACCTCCAACAATGAACTTTGGCCCAAGATTACAAAAAAAATCTCGTAATCTTTGCATTTGATGTTGTGTCTTGGAGGAAAATAGATGGAATAGATGGAGATGTCACTATTATCACATTTAATTTTTATTCCAGCAGCTTGAAGATGCGGTTTTTGGTAACCATCAAGTATTGTGTAATTTAATGAAGACTTTATTAGAATTGCAGAACCACCATGATCCCTATTATCCGGGTGATTACATGAAATAATGTGGTGATTACATGAAATAATGTCGTATCCTTTAATCTTGAAAAATGTTTTATTGGTGAAATGTGTTTCAGATATTAGAAATATATCAATATGATGAAGTTGCATAAAAACTTCGATTTCTCTTGTATGATTTGGAAGCCCGTTTGCATTCCATATTCCTATACGTAAATTTATTTGAATAACTTGGAGATTAACATAGTAATCATATTAAGAAGATTAGCTAACATAGCTTCAATTCTATCCATGGAGTTGTTGTTGTTGTTATTATTATTTGAATTTCTTAACGCTTGTGAGTAAGATTGATTGTTTTCAAATTGATTAGTATTGGAAAAGTTATTATTATTACCATTTTGGTTGTTTAATTACGGAAAATTATTAGGATCTTCAGAATAAAAAATAGGATGACGATTATTATTGGAATTATTACCCTGGTGTGATCTTTTCGGAACAAGTTTTTTACATATCTGGCACCCTCTGTAATTGGCAGTATGATCTCTTAAACAATTAACACAACGAGCTGGAGCAGTAGTAGCTTTTGTACACTCAACCGTTAGGTGACTTAACCCACATTTTACACAATTAAATGGGCTTTTACAATACATCTTTGTATGACCAAATAGTTGACATCTGTGACATTGAACAATATCATTTGTCTTTCTAGGAGCTTCGACGGAAACTATAGCATGATTAATATGTCTAATATTAAAAATGTCTTTGTTATTTGATTTCGGTTCCAAATCAATATAAAACATAGGAAGAGGTTCCTTTATTACTCTACTTTTAACATTAGTAACACTGCGCACTTGGTGACCTAACAATAACAACTCTGATTTTATGTCTGCAGTTTGGTGGAGTGGTGTAAACCTTTTATAAGGACCCTATATGACCGTTCTTGCTTAAGCTGATATGTATGAAAGGCAATATTATGACTTTCTAAATACTTTACTAATACCCTATATGAATCTACTGTCTTTATCATTAATCTGACCTGATTGTGTTTAAAGATTTGAAACAAAATTGTTCTTTAGATATAACATTAGCAATATTTAAAATCATTTTATTGATGTCAGTAATAGCAGGGATGTATATTGGCAGTGGTTTCGGTACCGGTGTTGTTTTTGTACTTGCTGTTTCAATGTTTGCAACATCATCATTATCATCCATATCACTTTCATCATAGTCTTCACCATCATCGTTTTCTAGCATTGCAAATTGGTTGCTGGTTCCTGGTTGATTATCATCAACAGTTGTTCTGCGTTTGTGTTTGTACAATTTTGCAGACTCAAGTTGTTGTCGGTTTCTTGTAATTGGAATTTGTTGCCATTCTAACTGCCATACCTAAACAAGAGCGGCAAGCGTTTTCTAGCTGTCAAAAATTCTCATGTCCATACAATTTGTATGTAGCATCCCGAAATAACGCGGCGGCAACTCTTTGCAATTGGAAAATCCGATTTTGACAGAGCGGTTTATAGTGAAGTTAGTTGCAAAAGACAACAAATGTAAACCAGGGATGGCAAAGTTGATACTATAGTACTTTTTTTGATACTATTCGATGTTCCAAAGTAGTCCCGCGACTCATTTGATACTATTGGACGATTTAAAGTTTTTAATTCATTTTATTTTTTTTAATTTTTATTAATATATAAATTTTATTAATATATTGCTCGCAAGTTCATAAATAAAGATGTGTTAGATAATTGCACACCGTTACAATTAAATATCCACGATAACCATATTCCGCTAAACGACTTTTTTTGTGGTACGGAAGTGGATTTGTATATAAATACAAATCAGATTGAATCCGACACTGTAAATCAGATAAAAGAAAATTCCAAAATACGTTATATTAAATTCTGTGAGGATTTGCAGACCAGAGTAGATTTTGATAATGAAATTTTAATTTGGTTCAGTAAGCTTTCACCTGAAAACGTTGTTTGCGGAAGAACCAATAGTATCGTGCCATTTTTGATAAAAATTTTTCCAAACGAAGAAAATAATTTTGACGCCATTAATACCCAATACAGAGCGTTGGCAGATTGGCAAGAACTAAAACTTTCTAGAAAGGAAAATATATGTAGTTTCTGGTCGAAAGTATCTAAAATTAAAAATGAGTTAAACAAATATATGCTTCCCAATATTTTAAGAATTGCTGCAGGTATTTTATCCACACCACATTCTTCTGCAAACGTTGAGAGAATTTTTTCATACCAAAATCTGATTAAAACCAAAGGCAGAAACAGACTTCATGTTCCAACAGTATCAAATCGAATACAAACAAAAGATTTATTAAATGCAACAAATTCTTGTTGTTACAATTTTAAAATCTCTAACAAGTTATTTCCAACCAATTTATAAAATTCTTTTTTAGCTGTATTGATTAATTTAATTTGGATCTTATTTGGAGTTCTTTGTTCCTGTACATTAATTTAAAAAATATACTTTTTTTAAAGTAAAACTTTATTTTTTTATAAATTCAAATTTATGTTCATTAACATTTAATGTTATTTTAATGCATTTTGTATGAATTTTAAGAAAAATAAAATAAAAAATAATTTTAGTACTCTGAGAGTCGAAAAGTACTATTTGAAAATTTTATTGGTACCGAAACGAAATTCTCGTTTCTCATCCCTGATGTAAACAAAAAAATAAGACAGAAAAAAATATATTTGTTATTTATGTATATATATTATATTATTATTTATATATATTTGTTATTATACAAAACACAAAGCATAAATCAGATACACCAATATTGTAATGTGCTTTGTTGTTAAAATAATCAGGGTTGTTATATTTTTTATTTTGAATACCCTGTTTTTTATCGATTTGACGTAGCGTTGCCGCTCTGGTTTAAGGATAACATTTCAGCGTTAACGCTAGGCGTTAAAAAACGTTCCGCTTTCCGCTCTTGTTTAGGTATGCCTGTAAGCCTTTACTGGCTTCTTCAGCATCATCAGCATCTGCAGCCATAGTATTGATTTAAATATAACAACAAATCAGTTTAATGCAAAAATATTGCATATATTTAAAACAACAAAAAGTTTGTGGGGATTAAAATTCTTTTAAAAAAGATCACTAATCCCTTTGTTTACTTTAAATTTTAACTATTTTGTTATTGTTTGTTTATAATGTTTTTTTTTTTTTTAGAAATAATAAATTACTTTAGCGTAATAATTTAACACGTCCGATCGCTATCACTTTAGATGAGAAAACTATTAAAATAAATAATAACATATAACTAAACACCTTACAAAAAATCAAAAAATATGTAGTATGGACAAAAGTAATGATTAAAAATAAATAAAAACAAAATTTTATAAAAAGATAACTTTTTTATTGAATTTTTTTTTGTTAATAAAATGTGCACTCACGGGATTCCAACGTAGTACTCCAGATTGTCAGTCAACCGATCTACCATCTAAGTTATACTGACATGTTACACTTGATAGATACAAACATAAATGACCTGCTTGCACAAAATGTCATTATTTTCCAGTTTGAAAAAAATAAGTAGTTATATATATACTTAATTAGAGTTGAAAAAAATAACGAGTCTAAACATAGATTTCATAATTTTTTTATATCATTACTTTGTGTTTAAAATAATGATAAAAGTAAGTACTAACGCATTTTTTGCATTAAAATAATAAGAAAATTAACTACTTACTAGTAAGTCATTATTATTTGTATTAAAGTAATGTGTAGAGTAAATTCGTGTCATTACTGGTAGTCGAAAAAATAATGATGTGGTCTTACCGTTCCAACACTGGGATATTATTACCGTACTTACTTTTATACAAACAAGTAGATTATCTTCAAATGATTTAGAATGTAAGATAAGCCGCCAATTGAACTTTTTCAAATTTGATTGAATTTTCCTTATCAATTCACGGTGTGCCTGATTCAATTTAAATAAAATTTTTAGTGTTACTCCAATTTGAAAACGTATTCTGTTTCTAGATGATCTAAATAAATTTGGGTCTTTAATTTAGAGGCACTTAACACGTTGACTGCCACGGCAATTTTCAGAAAACTGGCCAAAAATGACAATTTGATTTTTTCACATTATATTATCGCAGTTGGCACCCTAGAAGGGAACACAATCTACGAGTTAACTCGTAGTTGACAGTCAACGTGTTAACCGATTTCGATAAAAAAATAAAATATGAACGACTCAGATACGTAAGTAGAGTCTAGAATTTCATTATCTTTTTTGTCAGACCTGGAGGCGGCAAGGCTAAAAAATTAAGTTTTTTAAATTTAAATTTTTTTAAAACCTACTTATCTGTTTGGTACAAATTATACGCCATTGGAAAGCTTATAAAATCTTCTTTCGTATGATATATATATAGATTTTTATTTTCCAGGGATGGGAAGTTTCCAAAAAGCAAAACGAAAGAGATTAGAAAAATAATCAAAAACCTAAAAATAGAATAATTGTGATTGTTAGTGTTGTTCATTTCTGAGTTAACTACAATAACAAAAAACCTAACAGGAAAGAAAACTGCAATTTAGCTGCATTACATTCGAGACCATACTTGGGTGTGATCGCTAAACGGTAATGACTTGGTATTGTTACGTTTGTAATGTAAGAAGAGCGCAATTTTGATTCTAACAGCGGGCAGATTGATGAAAAATTTATCATACAGAGACAATTTGACAATTATAAGACACAAATAACAATACAATTTAAATAGAAAATCACTGATGACGACTGTCCATTAACAGACAGAATCTAGTCTGGTCTGATTTAAAAATTTAAAAATAGTGTTTATAGTTTTTAGAGAAAAACGTTTATTCTTCTTCTTAACCTCAACCTTTCTAAAAAAAAGCTTTGTATTTTGTCAATTATATGTTGTTCTTCTAGCTTCAACCATATATTTTTATTAAATTCATTTTCATATAAATCTTCATATAATTTGGTAGAATAGAAAATAAATCCAGTTTTTGCTTCAACTTTGTATATTTGGATATGTATATCTTATTGTCTTGTTTAACCTAAAGTCGATGAGAATTTGTTCTAAAACTTGATTTAATTATCAAACTACACACACAAAAAAGTTTATAATGTCAGCAAAATAATAAGTTAGTAGATGCAGCAAAATTTTTGCTAAAATTTAAAAAAACCCTTGCTAAAAGGTAACAAAGTTTTTGCTGAATATTAGTAGACTGAACAAACTCAAAAAAAAAAAAAAAATATACTAGAAAACTTTAGTTAATTTATTTGCTGAAAATCATAAACATATTTTTGTGATTCTTTTAAAAATAATTTACAATTTCTTACAAACTATATATTGGTTATAACCCCACATTGACGACATGAAAAATTGAAAAAACAAAAAATAGAAAATTGCAAAAGAAATAGAAATAATAATATATAACATACACAAAATTATCTTTCAACTACTTACATCATTCTGCGTATATTTTTGAGTATGGTTGTAGTTCACACTATTTATGTGCTTATCAGCACAAATTTTTTATCAAAATAAATTAGTAAAACATTATTAAAATAATAATAAAACATTAGTTCAAAACAATTTAGTGCTGAACAAGTATAACTAAAATTTTAGCTGAACTTATAATTTTAGCAATAAAGTTTGCTGAAAAAAAGTATACCTAATTTACAATACGTTTACTAACATACTTCAGTTGAAGAGAGGGCAACTTTTTGTTTTTTACTGTTCAAAAACTGAATTACAATTATAGTAAAAACTAACCACATATGCAGTAAAAAATAAATAAACATTTATTTGTTTTATTTTTTTAAATGAAAATAAACTACTATCTCAAATGAATATAAAATCATAATACAGTAATTTGATGTGGTTTGTTTTTTAAATGAACTACAATTGTAGTCAAAACTGAAATGTCTTTTACAAATGACTGTTTTTCACTTAAAAATAAAGATAACTCAAAGCACTACAAATATTTACAGCAGACTTTCCCTGAGTGTATGCTTTTCAGTAAGATATAATTTGTCAGCAACTAATAAGTAATTTTTGAGAAAAATTAAAAATTTAACTCCTAAGTCTTGGTGCCTTGCTGCCTGAATCGTTCTGAAATATGTTAGCAAAATCGGTGAGGAATTCTAAACAAAAACAGGCCAATTTTTAAAAAATTTTAGACCATCTAGAGTCAGAATTCGCTTTCAGATTGGAGTAACACGCAAATTTTATTTAAATACTCAGGCGCACCGTGAATTATAAAGGAAATTGTTGTTTTTTTTATTACTTGAACAATAACAAAGCATTGGTGGTCTGTGATTAGGGTTGCCAGATTCAAATTTGCAAAATGCTTGACATTTACCAAGAAAATATGAAAAAAAAAATCTTGACATTAAATCAGTGACGGCCAACTCTTGTTGAAACGACGAAGTTTGGTCGGGTTTCACACACACACAGCACGAACCTCTGAAAACCAATTAATTATAATATTTTTAAACTTATTTTTAAGATAACATACTATGTGAAAAGAACTTACGTACCTGTTTTCTTAAAGAAAAAAAAAAAATAATTAACAATTGCAAACAATTGAATTCATATATTTAATTTTTTTAATAGATCATTCATTACATAATTTTAACACACAAACCCAAACATATTTAAACAAACTTAATATTTAAACATAATAAGTTAACATTTAACATATATAAGCAAAAATAGTAAAACAATCCAACAACGCAAACAAAAGAAAACAAATGCATTTCTCCATGTGTATATTTACCAATACACTCTCACTTTTGTTAAACACAACTAAACATTCTCATTTCTCTTTTTGGCCTCCACTGCATTAAATACACTCATAAAAAATTATGAAAAAAAATCATAAAAAAATATGAAACAAAAATATTGACAATTAAAAACACTTTTACTCGTAAGTTAGGAGTTTTGCTTAATTTTTTTTTTTTGTTTTTTTATAAAAAAAAATTCTTTTTTATAAAAACCCGACGAAAAAAGTTCCGATATAATCATATATTATTATATATAATATCACATATAACTACACATAACATCATATCACATCTGATCCGAGAAATGGCATACATAAGCTGATCTCATGGTTTCTCATGGGATCTAATCTCATATAGATTGATCCGAAAAATGGGTTTATCAAATATGATAAAATTATATATAATTTGATACATTTTTATCTAATAAGTTTTTTAATAAAAAAAAAAAAAATTCAAAATCTTTTAGAGATCAATACATTTTATTTTAATCTTCATATAAAGTACCCAAAAATTAATAAATTTTTTACAATCAAAAGAACAAATTTTATAAAGAGAAAAACGAGGAACAGCATCCATTTTTAGCCTAATGAGTACCAATTATTGTTCTTTTTTAAACTTACATCGACATCGATATTATTATTCTGTGAGACATTTTTGACACCCTGTAAACATGGGTTAACGATGATCTAAATAGTTGTGGTCATATGCATAATCATTTTGTTGATTCTTAAAAGAGTCTTATAAGTAAAATTTGTTGATGTTTCACATGCAAATATGATTTATAAAAAAAATATATTATGCATATGACCATTAATGTTTTAGAAATGAGAAATTGTGATCAAATAAAATAATTAACAATGTAAAATTAGTTACACTCATCTAAAATTTTTATTTTTTTTATTTTATCAGAATAAAAAAAATGAGGTGAAATTGGTGCACACGCTATCTGGATTAAGGCATTTTAACTGTGATATTTTTATTTTAGTTCTTCTGGTGAAAAACGCTCAAAATTATTCTAATATTTGCAGTATTAAATTTTTTTTTCATACGTGTAGCTATGAAAATAATGTTAAATTTTAGTTTTTTGGGCCCAGTGTGCTTAAGTGTTAACAGTCTTCTAAAAACTATATATTTTTTCCTGAGTATTTAGGGTTAAATGAAATAAAAAAATAAATTAAATTGTTTTTTTAACACTGTTCATAGGTGGTCTAGAATTATGTACACGCAGAGAAAAAATATGATTAAACATGATTGAGGACAATAAATTATCATATTATGATTCTATCAATCATGAACATGATTCTGACTGATCATATTATGAGCACTAATATAATAATATGATTATAAGGATCATACTACAACTGCTATTTGTTTCAACCATAACATGATGCTCGTTAACTATCATAAAATGATGCATCTTTCTCTTCTAGTATTGACAAAAAAAAAAAATACTATACAAAAAGTTGTATATTGTTTGAAAACACTATACTTCCACTTTCATAAAAGCTTATTTAAAAAACCAAAACTTTTAAATTTCTCTGCACCCATAAAACAGTCTCAGTCGTAGCCACCAAATTTGTTGTAAATCGAATTCTGGCGGTTGCGAAAACTATCTTACCGTTATCGATACAAAACCCTTTCCACTAACTATCGTTATCCTTAAAATACCGTTACCGAAATAATTGAAATACCATTATCCGTAAAATACCGTTACCGATATAACTAAAATACCAATATCCTTAAAATACCGTTACCGAAATAACTAAAATGCCGTTATCGATAAAATACCGCTACAGAAATAATTGAAACAACGTTATCCTTAAATTACCTTTACGGAAATAATCTGGCAAAATCAGAAAAAATAATCGCTGTAAATAGATATATTTTTTCCAAAAGCTTGATCATAAACCAGTATTGGGTATTAATGTGTATTGACATTATCTGAATAACTTAAACAACGTTATCCTTAAAATATCGTTACCGATATAACTGAAAACCCGTTATCCTTAAAATAACGTAACGTATTTTAACTGTAACGCAAATACCGTTACAGCTAAAATACCGATACTGAAATAAGTAAAATACCGTTAACTCTAAAAAACCGTTACCGAAATAACTGATATATCGTTTGCCCTAAAATGCAGTTATCGAAATAAACGAAAACAGCGTTACCCATACCTACATCAAATCGATTACCGTCCAGGATGGTTTTGTATTTTATGTCGTGAATACTAAATATTCAGTTGTCTGTATCAATATTACATATATACCACTTAAATATTATTACGTTCAACAAAATTGTTATTGAAATTAAAAAACATTTTTGATTTTTGAAAAATTTCATGATTATTTGTATTTCTAGTCGTGAATACTAAATATTCAGTTGTCTCTTTCAATATTATATTCCATATAAATATTATTACGTTCCACAAAATTTTATTGAACTTAAAAAACTTTTTTGATTTTTCAAGTATTGAACCGTGGTACACCGTCCTCTGTACTACTGATTACGCCACAATCATATTTAGTTTTATTTAGCATATTTGCTATTTAAACATTTTAATATTTTTTTAATTAAAAAAAGTTGTGTTTGTGTTTTATGGGATTCGAACTGGAAAACTCGCAGTACAGGGCTACATATCTACCCACTAAATTTGCTAAATTTGAATTTAAATATTTCGTTAGGAAAGAAAACATAGTCTTAAAATTCCCTTTACAATACCAGTCAATGGATCTACTGAGCCCCAAATTAAATGGCATATTTGGTTGTGACACCCGTATTTGCAGTAACCCTTTGTTGATTATCGACAATTTTTTTTAAAAATTTTATAGATTCTATTGTGTTGTTACTAAATAATTGGTTGCTTCCCCCGTACAGAATTAGTAACCGAATTTTATTTGTAAAGATGATTAGAAATACCAATAGTTGGATAATACGATCGTTTTTTTTTTTTTTAGTTCCATTTCCTTGCTTTATTATTCGAATATGGGTAATTCCAAATAAAATAAATTCCAATAAAATTTTAATGGTTTTGACAGAATTCCAACTAATCTTTTTTCTGAGTGTACATATTTTTTTAAATAGTTTTTTTTTTTTTTTGAAATCGGGAGTATAGTGCTTTCAACCTCAACCTCAATGTCAATGTCAATATCTAATTCTAGACCACCTGTGTGTCTTAATAAAAGAATGTCCTTTTTGAAAAATCAGGGAAACTTTCAAAGCCTGGTAACAACTCCTAACTTTTTTCAACAATTTGCTAAAATATGAGAACTTGTGCAGTATTTTAGACTATCACACTGCTGTATTGTTAATATATTAATCCTTATTTTAAAAAAAAACTTGTTTTGTGATGATTTATTAAAAAGCTTTATTTCTTTTTATCCAAAAAATTCCTAACCTATAACACCAAAAGGTGATTTGTTGTTAACTGGTACATAAAAGTCACCAGATACCATATAGGCATTCGTATCGGCACCCATACGCACACCACTGTAGGTGGAACCGCATCTATCAGTAACAGCTTCTGTGTAGCCTCTACATTTAATGCTAGCAAAATTATCCATAACCACGGCTTCGGCATAATAAGTAGTAGATCGACCATGAGCACAAATACCAGCTATATCGAAAGGACAACCGGGTTGATATTGACCACCATTAGGATAGAAAGCACCTGAACCGATAGGTTTCAAGAAACCCAATTCACCACCATTAGTCTGAATAGATTCAACATATACCGCATCGGAGCTGGAAAGACGTTTCTTGGGTTTGTCATAACTGAAGAGAGGTAAGGCAGGGTCCAAACCAACAATAGTATGAACTTTACCAGTTTTAACATTTTTGCCAGCATAACCAGCAACATGTGCACCTAAGCTGTGACCTATAATGTTTAATGTTTCCAAAGACATACCATAATTCTTAACCAAAAAGTCAATCATCTTAGCAACTTTTTTTCCACTTTCGGGAATAGCCAAAACGGAGCTGGCGTAATCAAGGGAACGAGCACGAGCCCAATCAACAATAATAACATTGCAATCGAGTACACTCAACCATGCGTTGCGAATATCCTTGTTCATGGAGGAAATATGACTTTGAATGAAACCATGAATAACAAATCTAGTGGGATTGTCAGCATTAAAATTGGATGCAGTGATGGATTTAATAGTAGTGGTGATAGTCTTTCCCTTGTTGGGATTAGACCTAGTGTACAAATGAAATGTCACTGGAGTAGTTGTAAGTCCGAATGCTTCAATATCTTCCATAGCTGCCATGCTTGATTCAGCAATATCTTTATCGATCCAATCATAGGAACCATTTACACGTGGTATATACCAACCATTTTCACCATGAACACGAGTCTCATCCTCGTCAAAAGGTGAAGCGGAAACTGAAATTTTAGAATTTAATTATAAATTAATTTTTAAAATGTTGAATATTATTTCTTTCATATTTACCCGCCAAACAGCACACAGCTAAGATCCACAACAATTTCATGTTTACGAATGACTTGAATATTTTAAAATTTATAGCTTTTTATACCCTAATTATATGTCAGTTCCAGTGGATTTTTAAAAAAAGATTTGCAAATTTTATTATCTTGTCTATCGATAAGTAGTTTGTTTATTTTTAACTGGCCAATTATTCTAAATCGCATTGATAAAAAAATATATATAAACAGGGAGCCAATACAATTGAACATAATAACAAAAGTCTAATGATCAACTTTGGAGTGTACCAGCGATAATACACTGCGTTGCAAAACTATAATTACACACCGATTTTTCTAGATTTCGTAAGTTAAAAAAAAAAATAGACGAGGTTTACCGGCATAAAAGTAAAAACAATGGAAAATTAATAATATTTAACAAAACAAACAATGCATTTATTTTTGATTGTACCATGCGCGGCTCCAAAATCAAAAAAATAAAGGAAAAAAGGGAGAAAAAGAAAAAAACAGGAAAAAAGCAGAGAAAAATAATGAAGTAAGAGCAAATAAAAAATTTCTCATGGGTTATTAGATAAAAATTTTAAACGTTATCAATTGACAAACAAGTGAATTTCGTTTCTAACTAGATGCCTTGTTAAAATAGTGCACTTTTTATATTTTATGTTCGCAAATTCTTATTATCAGCGAATCAGTAAAATGCTTTAGAAAATCGGTTTCGTGCGCATAAAAAATGCCATAAAATATGCTCTCAACACAGATTTTTTTTTAAAAATCCGCATTTAAAAGCTTATTTTATAGCAAAGTTGGACTAACTTTTGTGAACACAGATTTTTCTTTAAAAATCCGTATTTAAAATCTTATTTTATAGCAAAGTTGGACTAACTTTTGTGAAAATTATTTCAATTGCTATGAAAAGAATAGGTAAAAGATTTCTTAAAACTGAAAATTCAAATTTGCAAAAATGGTATAAATTTTCAAAATAATTGTTACAGTCCCCAGAAAATTGAGAAAAAAAATTGATTTAAAAAAAAACCCAAAAATATATTAAATAAATTGGGGTTTGCTCCAAAAAGTACAAAACTATGGAAATAAATTTGATTTCTTCCCAAAAAATGTTCCTAGCATCAAAATATGCAAAACTACACACTTAATAGCAAAATATGCAAAAATATCCTGTAATAAATCTATGCCAGAATTTTTCAATTATTCCCCAACAGATAAATATCTCGTCCATTTTTCAATAGGACGCACATGCTGCAGCATATTTCTGGTTGCCCTACTTATTACATTTGAACAGCTGTTCGATTTCGATACCTGCTGGTTGGACATGATAATAAGTACAAGTGAATAAACAAAAAAGTAATAACAATCTTATCTTTGGTAAAAAAATTGGAAATATTTAGTGATTTATAAATAAAATTAATTAAAAAAAAAATTTAAATCATAGTATATATATGAGATATTAATCCTCCATACACTCAAAAAAATAAGTTAGTAGAAAAGTTAGTAAAACATCTTGTAAATCAGGTATACTATTTTTCAGCACATTTTTTGCTAAAATTATGTTTTAAACTAAAGCTTTAGTTATACTTAGTTAGCACTAATGTTTTACTAATATTTTACTAATGTTTCACAAATTTATTTTGCTAAAAAAAATTGTGCTGATTAGCGCATCAATATTGTGAACGACAACCAGATTAAAAGTTATACGCAGAATGAATTAGATGTCAAGATGTAGTAGTGACGAGGAAAATTATACTAAAAAGTACAACTCTAGCAAGACATATAAAAAATTCAACCATGGAAGATTTTTGTATCTGTTATTCATACATAAAACAAAATTGTGGATTGGTACAACTTAAATTTTGCGTTTTCGCCGGCTTGTGAAAGTAATTGTCTATTAATTAAATAAGAGACAAAATAAAATATTTAAAAAAAAAGATTAAATGTGAATTTGTAGTAAAATTGAGTGGTCAAGTTGATAACAAATATACAGCAGGTAGACAGAATAATGCGAAAGACAATGACATACATCTTACGTAAATTTTTGTGTTTCCTTTTTCAAAAAAATGGTTGTATATGCTACATTTTGTTATTTTTTCGTTTCGTTTCTATAATTCTCTGCGCCAGTAGAGTTCCTTTAAAAGATAGCATCATTGTGACAACCATTGAAGTAAGTAGTTGATAGATAATCTTGTTTATGTTATACATAATTATTTCTATATATTTGCAGATATTACATTAATTTATGTCGTCAATGTGGGAGTGTGAAAATTTTTATATTTTGTAACGTATTGTAAATAATTTTAAAAAGAATCACAAAAATATGTTTTATGATTTTCAGCAAAATAAATTAACTGAAGTAAAAATATTCTACAAATTTTTTGAGTTTTTTTTCAGTTTACTAATATTCAGCAAAAGATTTATTAATGTTGAGAAAGGGTTTTCTAATTTCTAATCCACTAAGTTTTAGCAAAACTTTTGCTGAATCTACTAATTTTGTTGCTGAAAATCAGCGATGATTTTTCTGACATTAGCAATTTTTTTGCATGCACCCTCCTGACTAAAATTTTGCTCACTCAGAAAAATGTTTTGCTGACTTTACTTACTTTTTTATTTGAGTGTAGTTGTTTAGAGCTATGACATTTCTATAATAAATTTTGAATTGGTACTTTTAATGTGAAAAATGTCTTGAATTATTAAAAAAAATTGAGAATGTTTCGAACTTCCTATGGACTCATACCATATAAAATCAGCAAAAAAAAATCCTCGATTCCCATCAATTTTAACCAAAGTTGGTAGGAATGGTAAGTGCCATAATAATATGACATAGTCCAAATTTTAAGTTTGAAAATTGAAAATCTGAAGGAAAAAATTAAAAATTTAACAAAAGTAGTCGTATAAAACTGTTTATATCTGTCATCGTGCTTTAAATAAAATAAGAATAAAAATAATTTGTTGGAGGTTAAATGCATTGTTTTAAAACTCTGCGAATCAAACCGCAGTAAAAAATATATGTATGTTAATTTCAAATTATTCCCCAATATGTCTTTGCCGAATCCATTTATGGAGCTCTTTCGGAACCCAAAGTTGTGAATAAAAATTAGAAAAACGATACCTTATGAAGTAGAAAAAAGATTAACATAAAACAAAATATTTTATTGAAAAAATAAAAATCAAAGTTTTACAAAAAAATAAAACTTCACTATTAAAAAATATTTTATTTAAAAAAATAAAAATCAAAGTTTTACAAAAAAATATTTTATTGAAAAAATAATAATCAAAGTTTTACAACAGAAGATGCACATAATTGCTGATATCTTTTTAACGGCTTTAGCTGCGGGAATCATTGATATCTCATTTTAAAGCTACTTAAATCATAGGTTTAACAGAAAAGTTATTCACTTTATTAAGGGATATGCATTTTTCAAGATCCGTGTTTTAAACCGATATGTTTCCAAAATCTTTAAAACAGTATATGTTAATTATGAATTACTCTTCCATACCGTTGCAAAATACCTGTATAATACTCTTGCATTCTCCAAAGTTATCGGTTTTGTAATTATATTTTTAACATTTTGATGCATAACTTTCGATTTCGTAAGATTATGCTACGGAATAGTGGAATAATTTATATTTAACATATATTTTTTTTGAAGGAGGGCCTATTTTAGTTCCGTTTTTGTTTGTTTGATACATAAAACTATCTTTGAACAGTATGTTTTGGTTTTTTCGTTCTACAAAGAAAGTTTTACTAAAAACTCAACGCACTTTACAATTCATCACATAAAACTTAAAAAAAAAAAAAGATTCAATTTATTTTTTGATCAATGGTGATAATCTTTAGCTTCGAGCTCATACATTAGTTGTCATGTAGTGAGTAAACTAGTTTATATGAATGTTTGATGATTGGCATACACTCAAATAAAAAAGTTAGTAAAGTCAGCAAAAAATTTTGCTGATTCAGCAAAACTTTAGTTAGGAGGGTGCTTGCAAAAAAATTGCTAATGCCAGCAAAATCTTTTGCTGAAAATCAGCGAGCTGATTTTTAGCAACAAAATTAGTAGATTCAGCAAAAGTTTTGCTAAAACGTAGTGGATTAGAAATTAAAAAACACTTGCTAAACATTAATAAAATTTTTGCTGAATATTAATAGACTAAAAAAAACTGATAAAATTTGTTGAAAATTTTTACTTTAGTTAATTTATTTTGCTGAAAATCATAAAACATATTTTTGTGATTCTTTTTAAAATAATTTATCTTTTAACTACTTACATCATTGGTTGTCTATATTTTAAAGGAACGCTAATGCAGCAGAGAATTATAGAAACGAAAGGAAAACATATCAAAACGTAACATATACAACCATTTATTTGCAATAAGAAAAAGGAAACATAAAAATTTACCTAAGATCGTTCGCTTTAGTCTGTCTACCTGCTGTATATTTGTTATCAACTTGACCACTCAATTTGACTACAAATACACGTTTAATCTTTTTTAAATTTATATATTTTATTTTGTCTTTTATTTAATTAATAGACAATTACTTTTACAAGCCGGTGAAAGCGCAAAATTTAAGTTGTTTCAATCCACAATTTTGTTTTATGTATGAAAAACAGATACAAAATCTTCCATGGTTGATTTTTTTTAAGTGTCTTACTAGAGTTGTACTTTTTAGTATAATTTTTTTCGTCACTACTACATTTTTACATCTAAATCATTCTGCGTATAACTTTTAATCTGGTTGTCGTTAACACTATTGATGTGCTAATCAGCACAATTATTTTTTAGCAAAATAAATCAGTAAAACATTAGTAAAACATTAGTTCAAAACAGTTAAGTGCTGACTAAGTATAACTAAAATTTTAGTTTAAAACATAATTTTAGCAAAAAGTTTGCTGAAATATAGTATACATGATTCACAAGATGTTTTACTGACTTTTCTACTAACGTATTTTTTTGAGTGTAGGATTGTTACCTCTTTCAGAACGTGTTCTGATGATGGGAACCTAGAAAATTTCCGAAATAGATCTATCAACACATTCCTGAAAGGGTCAAATAATAAATTTGAAAACAAAAATCTCTATAGATCATTTCTTAGGACAATATCCTACACACAGAAAAATAAAGTGCCAACCGAATTGAAAAGTGTATTTTAATGGTATCAACTTATAAATTCAGTTGATGCAACGATATTTACATTGGATTTCTGAATATTTTGGGTGTTTCAACTAAAATTCTGTTGAATTAACCGAACTTTGTTATGAGAACTAATGTTGAGTTGTACCAACCGACTGCAATTCGTAATTACCGAATTTAAGTGGTATTAACAGAATTTCATTTGGCAAATAGCAACATTTTTCTCTGTGTGTAATAAAGAAATATAGAGTATGGCCTCGAACTTGAATAATTTTCATTTTCATAAAAAGTTATTTATGTGGCCATTATATCTTATATCACACAGGGCGGGTCTAATATGTTACCAAATTTCGAATAATAACGAAAAATGAGAGAAATTAGTTTTCAGTTTATATGATTTCATTGACTATCTATTAGGGTTCTTCAAAATTCTAGAAGATTGAAATTTCCACCTCAGGACCCAATCAATGTGACTACATATAAGTGTAATATACTAAAAATAAGTGTATATAACCAAAAAATCGTGATCAGTTTTTGAATTTTAAAAATTTAATTATATTAAATTTACTACTATATAACACGATACATCAAATCTATAAAATATTTTGGCGATAATTACTATTACGAAGTCTGATTTTAAAATAAATGGCGGTTTTTTTATTTTTGTACTTTGTAGTCTTATATTATAAAACTTTAACGCCGTAGAATTTCCAATTTGACAAAAAAAAAAAACGTTTCTATATGAAGTCTATTTTTGAAACCGTATTCAAATTCGAAAATTGGTCCAGTATGTAAACATTTTTTATTTTATTTTTTTTTTATTTTATTAATTAATAATCATATAACTACAAATTATATCCTATTACCCTAACCGACTATGGCCTTCGGCGCGTAGTAGCGAAAACAGACCAGTATGTAAACCGTTGTTAAGGAAAAGGTGAAATAATGAAATAATAATATGAAAATTCGCCAATATAACGTTATCCTTACTGCAATGGGTTTTTTATTTTAGGCTTTAAGAAAGGGTATTGAATTAACATCTTGTATATGCGTTATTTTTGCGCACGCAGGCTCTTAATAAAAAAGAAAATTATAATAATTTTTTCTTTACAAAAAAACACGAATATCTTGAAAATCGTTAACAATTAATAAAAGGTTTATTCTTCAATTTTTACGGCAATACAATTTTGAATTGGAATTCATGGAGAAGTCCTGATGGTCGTAGTTATAAGTCATTAAAAAATATATGTTAATGGAATTTTATAAAATTTAGTGCATTTTTCTCGGTGCTCTCAATCAAATTTGGAGAAAAAATTTTAATTATCCAATCTGAAAATGTATTCGCATTCTAGTTGATGTAAGAATGAAAATACAGCTTAGGATAAAAAATGTAATACGCATTTATTCGCTGCATAATAACCCAGGCAGAAAAATACAATCGGCGCAGTGTATGCAAAGCGTCGGCGACGGTCGGTTTTGCGTTGGCAGAATCCAGGATTAACAATCTTGACAGCATTGTCCTGTTATCCGATTGATAACATTGGTCAACCGTTAGTTTAAGTGAACTTGCCACCGTTGACATTACGTTGGTAATCTAAGAAATGTTTTTGCTTTTAAAATATCCTAATCTTAATTTTGATAAATATGTATAATAAAACACATTTAAAAAGCTCGAATACATTTTAGTCTTAGTCTTTTAAAGGGTCCGCCATCTAACGTTTTTTTCAACTAGTGCTTATTTCGTGAATGGTAACACTTAGCTCATGTCTGATTTGACAGATAATTAGTTGTATCCTTCCGCTGAACGAATATGGTTGCGTATAAGCTTGAACAACGCTGGGAAATATTGCGACATTACTTTGCAAATCATGGTAATGTTGCAGAATGTGTGCGAAAATTGTGTATGGATTTTTCGCTATCTTGTGAAAAAAGTGAAAGAAACTGGCATCCTCGTCGATAAACCAAAGCGTGAAAAAGCCAAAAACAGTGCGTACACCCGAGAATATTGCTGCTGTGGCAGAAAGTGTGCGTGAAGCGCCATCAACATCAATTCAACGTCGTTCTCAACAATTGAACATTTCGGAGACATCATTGAGACGAATTTTGCATAAAGACCTTGGTATGACGCCGTTGGACTATTATTTGTGGGGTGCCGTCAAAGATAAGTGTTACGCCAACAAGCCAGAGACAATTGACACTTTAAAGGACAATATTCGTGAAGCCATTGGTGAAATACAGCTGCACACAATCGATAATGTGCTTAAAAATTGGACCGATCGTGTAGGCTACTGCATAACCAAACGAGGCAGCCATTTGAATGAAATTATTTTCCATTATTAGCCGGAAGAATTGTACTTTCAAATAATAAAAGAAATTTGAGAAAATATTCAGTAGTTTTTATTTATAGCATTTTCAAAAAAAAAAAGTTATTTGGCGGACCCTTTACATTATATTTAAATATATAAAATATAATAAATGATGTATTAAAAAAATGCTTTTAATTCATTGTAATATTGGTAGAAAAGACTAAAAGGCAGTAAATTCTACCTGGACATTTTCGCGAATTTAAAAATGTATGCAGTTTTTTAGTTTTGTATATATGTACATATATATAGATCTAATATATATATATAACTTCATATTGTTTGTATGTTTGTTATTCTTTCCAGAGCTTGGTGACAGCCCCCTGATGACATAGAAACATGCAAATGGGAATAGTTATTGGAAGTTAAAAATTGAAATGGTATTCACAAAAAAGAACCAAATAGCTTTTATTTCAAATATTGTTTGCTTGACGACATTTTTTTAATTTATTTTATTGGCCCTGTATGATTTCAAATCAAACAAAAACTTTTATAACATAATTTATATTTTTGCAATAATAGTAAAGATTATTGTGTGATTTTTTTTAACAATATCAGCAAATAACAATTATATATGACCTACTTCAAAAATTTTCGACACCTGTTCAACGTTTTATGAATTGAGTGAAACGATGGACTGAGCTAGCTTAAATATACTTAAAAGCTATGACGTGCATAGTTCTACGTTGAAATGTTTTCACCTAAAGGATTGATGGGCTGTAGTGTAATTGATAAGTCAACGTTGTCATACCTTAAAATATAACAACTTCACACCTTAATTATGATTGGCTAAAAGCCAATCGAAAATTCGAAAATTTTAAAAAATTTACTTGAAACTTACAGTAGGTTTTTTATTCATTTCATTTTTTTGCTCATGGTTTTTAACTTTCAGATCCAAACCAATACAAAAAGTACTAATTGGTGAAAAGTTGTATGATGGTTTACAAGTGAAACCAAAATGTTGCTATTTTTAAACACTCGTAGTTGGGTGCATATGATTTTTGCTCCGTTTAGTGGAATTGAGTTTTGAGAACAGGTTTTGAAAAATGGTGTAATTCTATATAGCTTGAGGTATACCAAGTTGATGTCAGCGCAACATTAACTTGGCACGAACATCACAAACTTATAAGGACTTGGCGTATTTTTTTTTTGGGAATGTAAGCTTTTTTGCGTCTGACATTCATTATTTTCGAATTATGTGCGAAATTGGCTCTTAGTCAAAAAGGCACTTTAAAAATATAAACACAAACATTTTATGATTTTTTTTGGAAATTTTGCGAAATTTGTTAATTTTGTTTCGCATATTTTTATAAAAAAGTATGGCTGGAGAACATAGTTAGGTGTCTAAAGTGAATCCTAATGACGACGTGTTTATCCAAACACATTTTGCTTTGTGACAACTAAAGCGCAGTATCAATTCCGCCAACACGTAAATCAATTAAAAGATTTTAATGAACTTAATATTAAAATCGTAAAGGCATCAAAAAATTCTAAGGACTTTAAATTTTATGGAACAAAACAACTGAATACTTTCAAAAAGCATCCTTACATAAAGATTTAAATTTTGTGAACTTAAAAGTATGCAATATGATTTCCTGCAAATAAGTAACCCAAATCCCAAATAAATATCACTAACTCGGCAAAAGATTCGTGTTTTCCAAAATGATCGCGGTTTTCTTTTTAAGTCCTAATATATGACAAAAATTTCTTTTAGTGTATTTTTTGTATTTTTGGCTATTGTAATAAATATTTTAAAATGTTATAAATGCAATGAGATCTGAAAGCTGATGTAGCTTTTATTTAAACTAAGCAAAAATTGTACTTTTGATAGTTTTAATTTTGTAAAAACTTAAAACTGCCACAATTTTTGCGCCGTTAAAAAATTTTATTTTTTTTTTTTTATTTATTAATAATCATATAATTACAAATTATATACTATTACCCTAACCGAGCACTAGCTACTATGGCCTTCGGCGCGTTGTAGCGAAAACAGACCAGTGCCTCTGGTGGGAATCGAAACCAAGACCCCCGCACTGATAAGCCAGCACGCTACCAACTAGCCTACCGGGGCGCACCGTTAAAAATAAATTATTAACGCGAATGCTTAAACATCGGTTAACATATCCCTTTTTCGGAGATAAAGGCTAATTTAAAAAATTGGATTTTCTTAACAAATATCGCTACTATATTTCCCTGTGGAACAGTTTATGAATATAATTGTTTTTTTTTGTAGTCAATGACCAATGTCCTAATAAACAAATTAAAGCAAAAATATCAGAACTTGTGACATTATCACATTTTTTATATAGTTTTTTTTAATTGTGTAGCCTATAGTGTACAAGGGTAGTGAAAGGGTTAAGCATCCCTTTAAGCATTAAAAGAGTTCAGTCTGCCATTAAAAAAAAAGGAATGCAATGAAAAAAGTAATATTCAAGGGACAACGGTCTTAGCATTTCTAGAGATATTTTTTCGGTTGCATCACAAACTCAATAAGCTTTTTTGTTCTCGTCTAGGAGCGTGATTCAACATTGCATTTGTAACACTTGAAGTTTTTTTTTTACTTTAGCTTTAGATTTTTTCAATATAAAAAGCTAAATTAAGTTGTAACTTTTTTCCCTTAAATTCTTCGTTAATTTTATAAAATTTTATTTTCTCAACGAACTTATTTTTTGAAGTAATTGCAAGAGAACTTCAAGAGAAGTTTATGAATTTTATATTTTTCAATTGGTACAAATATTCTACAAATTTTTGTAAAAGTTATAAAGTTGTGAACTTTTTGCAAGTGACTAAGGTCTGAAATGATTAATACATCTGAAAGGATTCATAACGTTGAAAAAAAACCATATTTACAGTTATTTTTCTTTTGCAAATATATCAGATTTCAATAAAGTTTATAATACAAAACCTGGATACAACTATAACTGATTTTGTATATGTTTGTATTAGTTCAGATATAATTCTATAGTATTATATAAAAGCTGACAAAATTATATCGCGCCATTATTCGGATATAATTTAATCTGACTAACTAAACAAAGACAAACTTACAAAAGACACATATCAAATTACGTATGATTATATAAAGTATCATATATATTTTTTTAATCGGTTTGAAAATGATTTCGTTATTACATTGATATGGTTGTATGTGAAGCCATATGTAATACAGTCTTAACTTAATTTGATATTGAACTTTACCAAAATTTATATGGGACTATATAAAAAGCTATATAAAATTATAAGGAAAACATTTTCAGTACGAAGTCTAATAGGACGTAGCATGGGACCATATATAATCTTCATATATATTCCTCTTCATCACTACATATATTTGGATTAGTATATGGAGTAGGATTCGGAGACATATATTTATATAAAGAACAATACAAATACTTCTCTCCATGATAATTATCAGATGTATTTGTATATAATGATATAAGTCGTATTGTGATTCCATTCGAATTCAGTTATGACTTAATCATATTACATATGACTACATGTAACTATTTTTACCCGTGTACTTTTTTGGCAAGAAATATGAAAAAACGAAACAACACAAAAAAATTGACAGTTATTTAACCCCACTTTTCAAAATCTAAATGTGAGATTTGGCAGCTAAAACAAGATGGGTCTCTTAATTTTTGATTCTTAACAACATATCCAAATTTTATAGCAATCGATGGGAATCCTAAAAAAGGGCTCTCCTAGTAACATAGCTTAAAAATCCTTGTAAATATTCACCTTGACCAGGCACGTAGCTAGGAATTTGTTTCGGAGGGGGGGGGGGGGGGTCTTTTCGATTTTTTATTTTGATTATATATATATATATTTTTTTTTTTTTTTTTTTGTTTCCTAAATTTTTGTTAAATTTTTACACGTAATAATGGGCAATCATGTATTAATACAAACAAAAACCTCCCGCATAATGGATATGCATCGTTATTGTCTAATTACGTTAAATTTTTAGCTAAATATTAATTTTTAGTTTAATTAAATAAAAAAAGGATTATGCGGAAAACTTTTTGAAAACCGCGAAAAATAAAATTGCGTTACTTTAAATTTGTATGTGCTAATATACGTCTAGGGTAGCTAAAACTTGATAAATGTAAAAAAAAAGTGAAAAAGTTTCATCTTCTAATAACCCGATTAAAATTAATATGATGCTTTATATAGTCATACGAAATTTAATATGAGTCTTAATACAGTTTTATCCGAGAAATGGGCATAATAATTAAATAACATCCGAATAATGACGCGATACAATTTAATACGATTTTATATAGCGGTATAAATTTATATCTGAACTGATACTGATATATACAAAATAAACTATAGTTGTATCCGGTTTTTGATTTTAAAACGTCATGAAAATCTGAAATATCTATTAATCCTTTTAGACTTTAGCCACTTACAAAAGATTAACAACTTTATAATTTGTAACAAATTCCATAGCATTTGGATATTTTATTATATTCAAAAATAAAAAATAATATAATGAAAATGAAGATTTTGTGGAATTTATTAACTTACACCATTGAATAACAAACACGGAAAAAACGTTGAAACTAAATTTAGAGTTTTAGATTGAAAAAAATCTTACACTAAATTACGAACTCATAATGGTACAAATGAAACAAATTCTTTTTTTAGGGTTAAGAACCAGAAAGAAATCAATTCAAAAGACAAAAATTGGGGTAAATTTTGTGTATAAAATTATACACAAAATGATGCAATTTATTGTACTATTGTATTGATGTAATACATATTTACATCCAAAATATAATTGACAAATTTTCTAGTGTAACTCTGCATGGGGTAATATACAATTTTATCTAAAATAAAATTGTGTTTTTTAAAATATGATATAATATCAAAATATATATTATTTTGCAATGTCTAGGTATATAAATATAACGTAATTATTAATTGGATTAGTTTTAGCGAATTCTAAATGCAATTTATAATTATACGTAACTATATATGACATCATATTAAATTTTTTCTACGAAATTAATTTTATATATGAATTTATATAATTATGTCCGGTTAAATGCACTGGCAGACAAATAATATAAAATAATGTATTATTTTATGCAAACGTTTTAACTCGGGAAATTAAAGATTTATAACCGTCCAAAAAACAAATTAAAAGCAAATATCCTATATAATTTGCCTGACACTCGTAAGGAAGCTTTTCCGATGGGTTCCCTTTGAAATTAATGAAATTCGGATAGGTGATAAAGCAGCAAAAATATATGAAAAACGTATCTATTTTTAAAATTGGTGGTGAAATTTAACACATCTTTGTATGAAAATATGTTTAAAGTTTAGGAAATTTAGACTTATTTAAAAACAGCGTTAAAATGCTCGAGAAAACATACATTTTGAAAACCATTTTGACACTATGTCGTGGACCCCGGCTGCCACTTATTTGAATTATTTGAACAAATTATTCACTATTTTTCCCCTTTTTCATATATCCGACTTGTATTAAAAAAATCTTGTATTAAAAAAATCGCAAATTTTACAAGCAAGCGTGATTGTAGTCTAAAAGAAATAATAATAAAGAAAAAATATAAAATTGGAAAATTTAAAAATTTAAAAATATACCTGACATCGCCTAGGTCTTATTTAAACTAAATTATGTATTTCCAATTCACTTTGATATTTTGGAGAATTTGAAACGCTTTTCAAATTGTTTTAATCAATTTTTTAAATAAAAACGCTTTAAAATGTCAAAAAAAAAAACCACATCGTTATAACACAAAGACTGGTTTAGCTGCTTGATTTTAAAATGTCGCATTTCAAGGAGCACCGATAGAAATTTGTTTACATTTAGTCTAAAAAAAATTGAGAAAATTTGAGTCACATTGGACCACGTTAACACATTATGCATATCGATCAAAGTTTGAGGCTTAAATTTGTTTCAAAAAATATTTGAGATATCGTAATATATATCGTAAAAAAAATACTGAAAACTATGTTACCAGATGCGTGCGTAGCAAACCAAATTTAAATAAAAAGATTGCACTGTAATTAAAGTAACGACTTTCACGGCACAAGTAAATTTAATTTTGAGTCTTAGTGGTATCTCCATTTAAAAAGATTATGTCAAAATACACAGAAAAAATCATTGTCAAAAAAATTTCAATTAAACTTTTGTTCGATTTCAAACTTAATTTCAATTAACTGTTTAATTGAAAATGAATTTGGTATACAAAAAATTTCAGTTTTTATAACGTATAATAACAACATTGAAACAAATGCAAAAATTTTAAAAAGTCGCCAAAATTAAAAATATCGTTTAAAGTTGAAAATTCGCGTTTCTTTAATTTTGGTGATTTTTTTTAAATTTTTTTCGAATTTTGGTGTTTAGTTTTTTAAATTTCTGCAATTTCGAGCATTGTTTTTTAAATTTTGGCGATTTTTTTACAATTTTGGTGATTTTTTTTTTTTAAATTTTGTAATTTTTCCCAATAGTAAACAATATTCAATTAAATTTTTAATAGATGTGAATAAAACTATATGTAATTGAAAATAATATTAATTAAATAGATACAAATTATTTTAGTTGTTACTACAATTGCATCAACACGACCGAATTCAGTTAAACTTTTGCTGAATCAACAAATATTTTAATTAAAACTCAATTTTAGTTTTTTCTGTGTGGACATATTTAATTTTTAGTTTGTATTGTCTCAAACAGTTTTTTGATTATATTTTAAGTCAAAGACTTTGAAATCTCTTATGAAATGATATTATTTATTGCTTTCTGTCGAAAATCAACTCTAACAATGATAGCCGCCCATTTTCAGGCGATGTTTTCTAACGAAATTTTAAGATTTGAATCATATAAAACTATTTCCTATTTGATCCAAGTCAAAAATAAATATTTTCATATTAAATTTATCAATAACATTGTTACTTTCTAACGAATTGTATTAAGTTTTTAAATTTGTGAAATCATTTCGGGGGGGGGGGGGGGGGGCTCTAGCCCCCAAGCCCACCCCCCTAGCTACGTGCCTGAC
>CM037851.1:163679586-163716122 GCA_021234595.1 Delia radicum | reverse complement strand
ATTAATGTTTTTTAAATTTCTATGTTTTATTTTTTATTTCATTATTACTATTTTTGTGTTTTGATATAAATGGATATTTTGTATTTTGTTTAATAAAGAGGATCCTAAAACAAGTTAGAGAGGACCCGAAAACACTACTTCCACTTTATTTGCCGGGTTTAGTATGAAATTCAATAAAACAAATATTTAAAAAACTAATATAACTGTAAAAAAAATGTTACTTGAGCCAGAGTACACACTAAAAATTTTTTATATAAATAGAACATTTTTGGTCTTCAAAGTTTAGTAACGTCATGATGCTTGTTAGGAAAAGACCTAACCACGTGGTTGATTATTAAGAAGACAAGAATGGAGCAAAATTGATTATTAATAGGTTTTTTGTTAAAGTTCTGCCTATTATATAGGCTCTAGCTTTTCTAAAACTTCGGGTTCTGATGAGATCTTTAGCCAGATCGAAATACTAGTATCAACCTAGCTAATATGTTTGATTTGCTTTATTTTTGTAAATCTACAGAGGTTGAAAGCTCGTTATAAATTGAAAATAACATAAAAATAATCTCGATGTATATAAAAACAAAAAAGATAAAATATTTAATAATAAAATGCAATTAGTTTGAAATTGTTATTTAAGTTTTTTATTATTATTATTTTGTTTTTTAATATATTATTTGATATATTTATAAAAAAATTATATCATTTATTCAATAAACATAATAAAAATATTTAATTGCCATTTTACCTTTTTTATTAAATATTTGTAGCATATTTTTCAAGTTTTCATAAAAATTTCATAATATTTTCGACTTAAGTTCCTTTTTAGTTTGTTGTATTGCATCAGCTACTTTGGTGCAAATGGTAGAGGGGTCTACTTCAACACAGCAGGACGTCACTGAAATCGTGAGTTCGATTCTGGTGTGGCACCATTACTTTTTTTTTTTAATTTTAAAATAAACCCGTAAGGTATGCACCACATTTTTATTTAAAAAAAGTTTTTCAAAACTTTACGAAATGTGATTTGTATATTCTACAAATTTTTTCGTAATGTCAAAATAACAAAAACTTTCGTCAAATGAACAACGATTTTCGTGTATTTTACCTATAGATTATTATGAGTGTATATTACAGCACCAAAAAATTTAAAAATACACTCAAAAAAAATTTTGTTGGTATATATTAGGATTTAAAAATAAAACCGCTGTAATTTTGAACAAAACGAATCTTTTGCCGGTTTAATAGTGTTTAGTTGAGTTTAGGGTTACTTGTTTAAAGGAAACCTTATTAAATACTTTTAAATTAGCAAAATTAAAAATTTTATATAAAGATGCTTTTTGAGGCTATGAACATTTTGGATGGTCCATAAAATTTCAAGTCCTTACATTTTTTTTTGATGCCTTTTCGATTTTAGTATTACGCTCATTAAAATCTTTTATTTGATGTACATTTTGGCGGATTTGGGAAAAACTGCCGCTTCAGCCGCTATGAATGAAAAAAAATTTTACTTTCGTGCCCTTTATCAGTTACGTCCATCGTAGGCATTCACTATAGACACTTATCTTTGTACTCAAACCATGTTTTTTTTATAAAAACATGTGAAATAATTAAGTTTTGCTAAATTTTTAAAAAATTCATAAAATGTTTGCGCTTAATTTTTAAAATGCCATTTACAGAGTAACTCAGTTTACGCAATCCGATAGCATTTAAAAAAAAATACGCCAATTCCTTAGAGGTTTGTGATGTTCTTATCCCGTAGTGCGCTGACATAAACTTAGTATACCTCAAAATATATAAAGTTATACCAATTTTCAAATACTATTCTCAAAACTCAATTACAAAAAAAAAACCCAAAAACCATATGAAAAAAACTGCGAAAATTTAAAAATTACTTTTTCAGTGAATGCATCTCCCAAGTCAAGTGAGTCCATTTTGTATTAGTTTGGATCTGAAAGTTAAAAAACATGAGCAAAAATATAAAATAAATCAAAAAAAAAAAAAACTCTTGTAAGTTTTGTGACGCCAAAAGTCGCGGTGGCTCGTTTTTGGCTACATATTAATTATGTTTGTTAATGAATTTTTATATTTTTGCTATTGAATTTGCATTGTAATTTTTATTTTTTTTTTGTACTTAATAAAATTAAACACATTTGAACTTAACGGATTATTTTATAATAACCCAAGCGGTAGATATAAGAACTAATCACAGGCTACTACTATATAGACAACCATGTAGTTACTACGATATTAAGCAACATAAAAAAGGAGTAAAATGTGTAACATAGCAGCTGATCGCACCATATAAAAGGCGGTGCACTAGCGAACAAAAGACAGTCAGTCTACGGACGTCGTTAAGACAAGATCGACTTTGCTTAACTTTGGTGAGTTTTTTCCACTAAACGTCCTGAATTTGAGACTCGTTGTTGAGTTTACCAGCAACCGCTCTCTCTCTTTGTCGGCGAGATTACCGCTGACCTCTATCTCTGTTTTGTTGGTGAGATTACCGCCAATCAGCTCTTTTATTTTGAGCATTCCTGTACCGCCCTCTTCCAAATTCTCAGAACCGTTGTTGAGTTTACCATCAACCGTTCTCTCTCTTTGTTGGTGAGATTACCGCCAACCAGACTCTCTTTTATTCGGAGTATTCATTCACCGCCCTCTTCCAAATTTTCAGAACCGTTGTTAAGTTTACCATCAACCGTTCTCTCTCCTTGTTGGTGAGATTACCGCCAACCAGACTCTCTTTTATTCGGAGTATTCATTCACCGCCCTCTTCCAAATTTTCAGAACCGTTGTTGAGTTTACCATCAACCGTTCTCTCTCTTTGTTGGTGAGATTACCGCCAACCAGACTCTCTTTAATTCGGAGTATTCATTCCCTGCCCTCTCCCATAGTCCCAGAACTGTTGTTGAGTTTACCATCAACCGTTCTCCCTCTCTGTTTACGTGCTTACCGCCGAACGCTCCCTCTCTTTCCTTTGTTGGTGAGCTTTCCGCCAAGCAGTGCTCTGTAGCTATTGTAAGTGTCCCATTGATCGTCCTGCCCATATTCTCAGAACAAGTTGTTGAGTTTACCAAAAATCGTTGATCCTCTGAATGTCGCTGTGTGCCGTCGATTCGTGTTAATATTTATGCTATTTGTACGACTAGTTATATTGAATAATCATTAATTTATTATAAATAAATAACGTCTATGTGGAATAAAGTAATGAGATAATCAAATAAGCGGTAAATGAAACGTGTTTTTAATTCTCTCTCATCGTTAGAAAAACAAATTACTTTGTAACGAACCCTGGGAGCCGCGAGCTCTACCCCAGTATTAGGTGGAAAACACGTCGTTACAATGGCGCCCGAGCAGGGACAATTTTAAGCTGTCCTAGATGAGAAGAAGAATTAAGACATTAAGAAAAAAAAGACAATTTTAGAGAAGGACTACAATAATTAGAAAAAAAAAATTTTTACTTGCGTGTTTAATGTGTAATTATAAGTAAAGAGCGGTTCTATTAAGGAAAAGAGAAGTTAAAAAAAAAAAAAAAAAAAGAAACTAACATTTAAACAAGAATATTTAATTAACGTGCTCTAAAACATTGTGGTAACAAACCCTATGAATAAAAACAAAAAATCGAAGGCTTAATTTAAAAAAATTAAAGTATTAATTCCTACCAAAATCTGCCATTACCATAAATATAGAATGCTGAAAACATCGTGGGCGTATTCACTCAAGCGGGATGACCTGGTTACGTATCTCAACGAGTTCAGCCTGGAAAGCACAGGATCGGTCGAAGAGCTCAGAAAAAGGTTCGCTAAATTCCTCGGTTTGACGCATGAACCAGATCGCTTCCAGCGGTTATTAACAATACAAGCCATCTACGACCCTCAAAATGCGGGTGCCACCCACTACCCCGAAGAACACTCAAACTCTTAATGTTCCCAGTGGGATGACACAAACTACCTCTTCGCCCATAAAAAAGGAAACATCTCAAAAGAGCAATGAGTCCAAAACGTATGAGGACCCCTGAACAGTTATCATTGACCAGGTGCGGAAATGGGGTTTGAAATATGATGGAGGACACGACCCTTTAGGATTCATTGAGAGATTTGAAGAACTTGCCGAAATGTACCATGTCGATTTGAACCAACTCCCTAGATTGATGCCTGAGTTCCTTCGTGACAAAGCCCTTACATGGTTTCGAAATAATAATAAACACTGGACCGGATGGAATCAGTTTAAATCAAGTTTTAGTAAATTTTTCATACCCCCGTTATATTTTGAAAAATTGGACGATGAAATACGGCGAAGAACCCAACGTGCAAGAGAATCATTTAAAGATTACGTACTCGCTCTCCAAACCCTGATGCGTCACACAAATATGACCGAAGAAGAGAAACTGGAAAGAATCTTCCGTAACGGACACCCTGATTATCAATTATTCATCAAAAGAAGAGACTTTACATCATTGGATGAACTAATTTCGTTAGCTGATGAACTAGAAAGTATACCGGCTCCAAACCAATCCAGTCGTGTTGAGCATCATCGTATGTTACCCGGAACAAATAATTCTACTAGTATGGTTAGACGAGATGACAATAATGCACGTGGGTCGGGAAACGCTTTCGGAGGTCGTCGGAACTGAGGGAAGTCGGTCCTCCAAAAAAATGTCCCTCCGTCAAGTTAACTTCTCTCCAATGTGACGAAGCCCGATTAACAGCTACTCTTCTCATCCAGAATAAACTTATCACAGCTACAATAGATACCGGGGCCTCTAGGAGTTTCATTCAACCAGTTTTCGCTACACAAAAAGGACTCGTTGCCACTTATATCCAAGAAAACCTAGATGTTATATTGGCAGATAGGACCAAGAGAGAAGTTTCTCATGGTGCTAATTACAACGTGAGACTTGGAAATACTACTGCTAATTGGACTTTCCTCGTCCTGCCAGAATTAAAAGAACACGTAATTCTTGGTCTTGATTTTCTACGAAGTTTTAAAACAACAATTATCTGCGCTGGTATCACGGTAACCTGCGAAACAAAACCAACAAGCACCGAAAGATGTTTAAGCGTCAGAGGGGCAGCGAATAAAAAAGAAAAAAACAAAACACAGATAGAAATTCACGATATAACAACAAAAATTAACAATGTCAAAACAAATGTTACCGAAGAGAACATTTCCCCTTTGGAAGAAAATTCCGAAAATGAGAACCATATAAGTAAATACGCGCCCAATGAACAGAAACAAATTAAAGAATTTTTAGAAAGCGAGCTACCAAAATTCCAGAAAATCCATGGATTGTCAACGATTGCTTCCCACAAAATAGTTATGAAAGATGATAGGCCGATTAAACTACGCTATTCCCAGAGAAATTCTGCAATGCAAGCCATTATCGACGCAGAAGTGAATAAACTTATTTCTCGAGGATGTATAGAACCATCCCACAGTCCCTATAGTTTCCCAATCACTCTGGCGAAAAAGAAAAATGGAACCTGGAGAACGTGTATGGATTTCCGTCAGTTAAACTTAAGGTCTGTTCCCGATGCTTATCCTCTGCCCAGAATAGACACAATATTAAATCGGCTGCGTAATGCAAAATATGTAAGCAGCCTGGACCTTAAGGATGGTTATTGGCAAATCCCATTAGAGCCTGACAGCAGAAAATATACAGCCTTTGCTGTAACTGGTCGCGGACTATACCAATGGAGAGTGATGCCTTTTGGTTTACATTCAGCACCTGCCACCTTCCAGAGAGCATTGGATAGTGTAATCGGTCCAGATATGGAGCCACATGCGTTCTCATATTTAGATGATATCATAGTTATTGGAAAGACTCTTGAGGAGCATCTCTTGAATCTTAAAGAAGTATTGCGACGTTTGAGGTCAGCCAATCTTAAGATAAATCCAGAAAAGTGTGAGTTCTTTAAAAGCGAAACGAAATATTTAGGGCATGTCGTTAGTGGGGAAGGAATAAAGACAGATCCTGATAAAATCGCAGCCATAGCACAAATGCAGCCACCCCAAAGTGTGAAAGAAGTTAGAAGGTTTCTGGGAGTCGCATCGTGGTACAGGCGTTTCGTTCCAGATTTTGCCAACATATCCCAACCTCTCACCCTACTTTTAAAAAAGGGTAAACATTGGAAATGGGGAGACGAACAACAACAAGCGTTTGAAATACTGAAGTCAAAACTGACCGAAGCTCCTGTTCTAGCCTGCCCGGATTTTTCAAAAACATTTACCTTACAAACGGACGCAAGTGATTATGGCCTAGGAGTAGTTTTAACGCAGGAATTAGATGGAGCTGAACGTGTGATCGCTTATGCGAGCCGACATTTGAACAAGTCAGAAAAAAACTATTCAGCAACAGAGAAAGAGTGCTTAGCCATCATCTGGGGTATTCGAAAAATGCGGCCGTATTTAGAAGGCTACCAATTCATTGTTTTAACCGATCATTTGTCGTTGAAATGGCTAAATTCGATTGAGAACCCCACCGGGAGATTAGCAAGATGGGCCTTGGAGCTACAACAGTTTAATTTTACTGTACAATATCGAAAAGGAAAACACAACGTTGTCGCCGATGCTTTGTCACGTCAGCCAGTTGAGAGCCTCAATTTGGTCAACACGATATCACAGCCTAACACCACATGCCCTTGGATCCAGAAGCGGACTAAGGAAGTACGTGAAAACCCAGAGAAGTTTCCAGATAATGTTATAGTCAATAACCAACTTTACCGTCATTTCCCTCGCCAACTCAATGATGAAGATTGTACGCCGTGGAAGTTATGCGTTGCACAGCCACTTCGAAATCGTGTCTTGCAAGAAAATCATGAAAGTGCAGTAGCAGGACATCTAGGAGTCAGAAAAACTATCAACCGAATTACAAATAGATACTACGGGCCGGGGATGTCTAGAGACGTCAGCCGTTTCGTTCGTCGCTGTTCCTCTTGTCAGCGCTTCAAAATCAGTCAACAGCAGCCTGCAGGAGAAATGTTAACGAAAATTCCTGAAGAGCCTTGGGCAACTTTGTGTGCCGATTTTGTTGGACCACTACCACGATCAAAACACGGATGTACCACGTTACTAGTCTTCTTCGATAAATTTTCAAAGTGGACAGAGCTAGTACCACTAAGGAAAGCCACCGCAGAGGGTCTGGTGAAGGCACTTCGGGAAAGAATTATATCGCGATACGGAGTCCCAAAAGTCATCATCACAGACAACGGTACGCAGTTTACGTCGAGAATTTTCCAAAGATATCTGAAGGAAGTAGGTGTACGTCAACAACTCACTGCGCCATATACGCCACAGGAGAACCCTACTGAAAGGGCGAACCGGACTGTTAAAACAATGATCGCGTAATTTACTGGAACACAGCATACCAAATGGGACGAATGCGTGCCCGAAATAATGCTAGCAATGAATACCAGCACATCGGAATCTACAGGGTATTCCCCTGCGTTCTTAACTCAAGGACGGGAACCTCGCCCTCCAGGTGCACTATATGATGAAGTAACTGTCGGTACAGGATCACGTAACTTAACACCGGAACAAAAGAAAAAGGAAATGAAGGAAATGTTTGAAATAGTCAGAAGAAATTTAGCTAGGGCATCACAGGATCAGAAGAGACATTATAATCTACGTCGCCGAACTTGGAACCCAAAGATTGGGGACCAAGTCTTAGTTCGTTTGCATCCACTCTCGAAAGCTAGTGAAAATTTCGCAGCGAAGCTAGCACCTAAATATGGAGCACCCTTTATTGTACAAGAATTTATATCACCGGTTATTGTTCGTGTACAGGGGGAGGGGAATCTCAATCGTACGGCACACCTAGGCGACCTTAAACCTTACATTCCTTAAATTAGCAAGCAACCATTTCTTTCAAAAATTTTATTTAAAATCTAATTCGCATTCTTTGTGTACGGTTTATTATAGGTCTAAAATAATTTAAAAAACTGAAATGGCCGACCAACGTAAATTCAATGCGACTAAGGAAACATTCCGAGCCAGTCTACAGAAGGCGATGGAGAAATGTCGTCGGACCATATTTCTGAAGGATGAGGTTCCATCCACAAGCAAGGATGTTGCAGATATACGCTACCAAGTGACAATTACGCCGGCAGGTGAAATCAAAATCTTTTCGTTGGGCCCCGTAAGGAAGTAATGTGACGCCAAAAGTCGCGGTGGCTCGTTTTTGGCTACATATTAATTATTTTTGTTAATGAATTTTTATATTTTTGCTATTGAATTTGCATTGTAATTTTTATTTTTTTTTTGTACTTAATAAAATTAAACACATTTGAACTTAACGGATTATTTTATAATAACCCAAGCGGTAGATATAAGAACTAATCACAGGCTACTACTATATAGACAACCATGTAGTTACTACGATATTAAGCAACATAAAAAAGGAGTAAAATGTGTAACATAGCAGCTGATCGCACCATATAAAAGGCGGTGCACTAGCGAACAAAAGGCAGTCAGTCTACGGACGTCGTTAAGACAAGATCGACTTTGCTTAACTTTGGTGAGTTTTTTCCACTAAACGTCCTGAATTTGAGACTCGTTGTTGAGTTTACCAGCAACCGCTCTCTCTCTTTGTCGGCGAGATTACCGCTGACCTCTATCTCTGTTTTGTTGGTGAGATTACCGCCAATCAGCTCTTTTATTTTGAGCATTCCTGTACCGCCCTCTTCCAAATTCTCAGAACCGTTGTTGAGTTTACCATCAACCGTTCTCTCTCTTTGTTGGTGAGATTACCGCCAACCAGACTCTCTTTTATTCGGAGTATTCATTCACCGCCCTCTTCCAAATTTTCAGAACCGTTGTTGAGTTTACCATCAACCGTTCTCTCTCCTTGTTGGTGAGATTACCGCCAACCAGACTCTCTTTTATTCGGAGTATTCATTCACCGCCCTCTTCCAAATTTTCAGAACCGTTGTTGAGTTTACCATCAACCGTTCTCTCTCTTTGTTGGTGAGATTACCGCCAACCAGACTCTCTTTGATTCGGAGTATTCATTCCCTGCCCTCTCCCATAGTCCCAGAACTGTTGTTGAGTTTACCATCAACCGTTCTCCCTCTCTGTTTACGTGCTTACCGCCGAACGCTCCCTCTCTTTCCTTTGTTGGTGAGCTTTCCGCCAAGCAGTGCTCTGTAGCTATTGTAAGTGTCCCATTGATTGTCCTGCCCATATTCTCAGAACAAGTTGTTGAGTTTACCAAAAATCGTTGATCCTCTGAATGTCGCTGTGTGCCGTCGATTCGTGTTAATATTTATGCTATTTGTACGACTAGTTATATTGAATTATCATTAATTTGTTATAAATAAATAACGTCTATGTGGAATAAAGTAATGAGATAATCAAATAAGCGGTAAATGAAACGTGTTTTTAATTCTCTCTCATCGTTAGAAAAACAAATTACTTTGTAACGAACCCTGGGAGCCGCGAGCTCTACCCCAGCATTAGGTGGAAAACACGTCGTTACAGTTTCAAGCCGTTTTAATTTACATATTATAGTTGTTCAATAGTTGTTTTTACGTTGTACCACGATATACACAATACGGTACTGGTAAAAAACTATTTTTATTTTTAATTTTTAAGGAAAAACATTCGGCGCCGAGACCAATGCCTTAAATAGCACATTTTTAAGATTTTTTTGAAATATTCTTAAACAATTACAGACATTATTAAACTCAAATGAAGGATCGAAACTATAAAAAAAAATGTAAAGCAAATGGTCCGATTTCCAGAAATTAGGCGAAACTTTTAAATATCTAAATATTGCATAAAAAATAATTTTTTTTTACCAAATTCGAAATTAATTCGTAATTTGTTGGTGTTACAGCTCGGATTGGTGTTACAGCTCGGATTGGTATTACAGCTTCTTTCATTCGGATCTATATAAAACTTAATTACATAAATTAAAAATTATCAATTTAAAAAAAAAAATAAAAAATTTAACAAAAACTAGCCTTCCAAACTTCAACTCATTTGCTGCATAAATTATTTCACGACGGCGAAAAATTTATATAATTTTTCTTTAAGTGTTTCCAAAGCATAGACTGCTATTCTATAGTATTAAAGTCGAACTTATAAAAGAGTAAAAAATAAAGTTAATTCAGAATATCCTTTTTATTTTAATCTAACGCATATTTTTAATTGTAATAAAATACATTTCGCAACTCCTGATTTTGTATTTATTGTGAAGTTTTAAGGGAAAATTTGTGAAATATCATTATTGAAATTATTCGACTTACTCGAGCAATTTTAAATTCTTCTCGATTAATCGAGTAAGTTAAAAACCTCAAAATCGAGTTACTCGTTTACTCGAACAAACTCAAATCCGAGTAATTCGAATACCCTATTAAATATTAAGTTTTTATTCACTTACATTTTTTGAAGTTTCAATATGAGAGTCTCAAAGCACAATGCGTTCAAGTGACTTTTTTTTTTTAATTGAGTTTACACATGGAATTAGTATTTGAGGTTTAGATAGTCTCAGAGCATAAGAGATAAATATGCAATTCCCACCTGGTAGCGAGATATGGCGAATCTACCGCTTCTCATTTAAATGCTTGTTTCGCTTGGAGCACAAAGGGCATACTTGTACTTGTGCTCTAAGCAATTTTGTAATCTTTGGGCACCAAATCTTGGGAATTAGAGAAATGGCAAACAAAAATTCAGTCAAATTTATGTACCTTAACGTTGGGAAAAGCTTTGTGGTAAATTCAAGTAAAAAAATGATTGTAACAACAATGAAAAATGAGGACTTTAAAACTCCAAAGCCCATTCAAAGAAAGAAAACAGAGAACTGGGCATCCAAAAAATACAATGGTTACACTTTAACAATGACAACCCTTGGAAATTCTCATACAAAGAAGATATTATGAACTAGCAAGAAAACTTCAGCTGAGTAAACAAGCTCGAAATGTTGGCCCAGCAGTGCCAAAGTTAATATGCTTTTGTGTGAAAACATGTCTGAAACTAATTAAATTCCAATTTTTTTGAACGCAGTTTTCCTGTACTGAATAGAACAAAAATATTGATACCTATATTGTCTATATATTGTGTTAGGGTTGCCATTTATTTAAAATATTTAAAATATAGGTTAAGAAGCTCTACGAAGAAAAAGCTCAGACACCCCCTAGAAATAATGAAATAATGAATCAGGGCTATGAATTAAAAAGCTGCAATAAGTTCGCTAACTCTAGATCAGGTGGGGAGCAACAACTGTTCTAAGACTTGTCATATCGTGCAATTACAATGTTGCCATGTTTTATGTCCTTCATCTTTCCCCACCTTTCACCTCTCGCCTAACCCCTTTCCAAAGAAAGCAACACATTAATTTATAGGAAGAACTTCCTGAAAGTTGCTTCTCTTTACAAAAAAAAACTTAATGCGTTTCTAAAAGATCTTTCATTTTTGAACCAAATTTGTCTAAAATTTGTATAAAATTTCGGAATCCACATTTTAACCTCTAAGCCTCAGGGCCGCTAAAAAAATACGTGTCACTCATATTTTTCTTCTTCATTACATATTCAAATTTTGTAAAGATCGGAGGGAACGAAAATTTGATTTTGATCACGAAAATTTGATTTTGGGATATCATCTCTTTTTTAACCGGCTTTAAATTTAATTAATTTAATAATTTAAAATTCGAACTCCTTCCATATCTGCGGTGCCCAAAAACACTGATTTAGAGCCCCTTCTACGTCGGAGAAATTTGAACTCGAGTTTCGATTTTACGCAAAAAATTACTAACAAAAAACTTTTTTCCAGTTTTTAAAGTGCACCGTTTATGAAATACATTGAAAGGAAAAATCTCTTTTTTCAAAAACTTTTAAAAATAAATAAATTTTTTAAGCACACACATTAAAAATGTACTACCAACTGAGAATAATGGTACTAAAACTTTCGATACATCGCGTATCGTTGAAATGTTATTAAGGTATAAATTATGTACAAAATAGTAAAAACAAAAATTTTAATACACACCACGAAAAGTATTTTGAGCTGCGAAAAGTGCTATAATGTTGTCTTTTACTGCATTCACATTTACTGAATGAATTATCCTTCATGGTATTAATGAAAAAATTACATAGCATTTTTTCGAAGATTCAGTGAAGAATTTCATTATATTCAAGAAATTTTACTAATATTTTTATTAACCTTTTTTAAAAAAAAATTCATAGTTTCTTCATAAATTTTTTTTTTTTTTTTTTTGAAGAGAAGCAACACTCAGGAAGTTCTTCCTGTGTCTTGCTTTCTTTGGAAAGGCGTTAGGGAAAGGTAAAGGTGGGGAAAGATAAATGGCTTCAAACATGGCAACACTGTAAATGCGCTAGATGATAAGGCTTAGAACAGTTGTTGCTCGCCACCTGATCTAGAGTTGGAGAATTTATTGCTGCTTTTTAATGCATATCCCTGATTCATTATTTCATTATATCGAGGGAGTGTCTGAGATTTCGTCTCCACATTGGGTGACTTCTGCAGGAAAAATTATTTTAGTTTGATTGAAAGAAAACAAATAATTTGCTTGCGTTTTTTTTTTTCAATCGAATTATAATAATTGTTCCCTGAAGAAGTCTCCCAATGTGGAGACAAAGCATTGGAAATAAATAATTATAATGTATAAATAAAATATCTTAAGCTCGTTTAAAATAAGAACAATTAAATAAAAGAAGATATTATTATGAAAAAAATTTTACATTTTTAACTTTTTAAATTACTTAATCAATATAATAATAATGTTCTAGAATAAATAATTATAAATATTCAGATTAGAACTACTGAAATACATTTTTTAACTTAACAAAGTAATAAACCTAATGAGAATTTAAAAAATCTAATTGAAATGAATTTAAAATAAAATGTTTTATAAAAAATAACTACATCATTTTTTTTTTTTTAATTTTAACCAATACTCGGGGGATGCCCCCTACTCATGCAGTGCATTGT
Source organism: Delia radicum (assembly GCA_021234595.1). Taxonomy (NCBI): domain Eukaryota; kingdom Metazoa; phylum Arthropoda; class Insecta; order Diptera; family Anthomyiidae; genus Delia; species Delia radicum. The sequence goes on along the minus strand of CM037851.1, from coordinate 163,703,183 downwards.
ATTGATCAGGAAAATAGGGTATGGGAGGGAGGAAAGAGGGAGTAGTGTTTGTGGATATTTGATTTAAATTTTCCAAATTGTAAGTAACAGGGAAGACTTCTGCGGGAAGTTTGTTCCACATACGAATCGTTCGACTAAAAAACGATTTTTCTCTGTAATGCGTTGTGCGAAACACAGGACAGTCAACTACAAACGGATGAACTCTACTACATAAGCGAGTATTACGAATAAAAACTCGGGCTCTAGGAATAAGTTCACTTATCTCAGATGAGCACCTCCCATGGTAATATCGATAGAAAAGTGTCACACAACCCACATTCCGACGATGCTCCAATGAATCACTGGAGTTGGATACACTACTGTCGTTGATAAGCTTCACCGCCCTCCCCTGAACACGATCCAGAAGATTCAGAATAGACACTGAAGCCCCTGCCCATATATGAGAGTTGTATTCCATTTTCGGCCAGATATCGCTGGTATAAATAGTAAGGAGATCAGATGGAGTGAAGTAAGTCTTACACCTTTTCAGAAAACCAAGACACTTGAATGCCTCTTTCGACACTTGAAATACGTGCTTATTCCAACGGACATCACACTGTATTCTCATGCCCAGAACATCAAGAGTATCCGATTCCTCAATACCTATACCATCCATAGCTACAGATGACAATGTTTATTCCACAGCCCGTCTGTGGGTTAACATACAACATTGGGTCTTGTGTGCATTAAAATCGACCTTATTTGCGCGACCCCACTCAGAGATTGTAGAAAGGTCTTGATTGAGTGTGACATTCATGTTCTGCCGCATGACCTCTATCTCCAACGATTTGGCCTGTGATCGTATGAAAATAAATGACAAATGTTGCTGTCATCTGCAAAAGAGTAGATAGGATTGAAGGTCTCACCAAGAAGGTCATTAATAAAAATAAGAAAAAGGGTAGGAGAAAGAACAGAACCTTGCGGTACCCCTGAATTTAGCTGAAACTCGTTTGATGAGACTCCATCTAAAACAACACGTATAGTGCGGTCTCTGAGAAAACTCGTTATAAATCGAGAGAAGACATTACCGACACCAAAAGCAACTAGCTTAGTCACGAGTGCCCCGTGCCTCACGCGATCGAACGCCTTGGAAATATCTAGAGCAACCACTTTACTCTCACCAAAGCGGTGGAGGGACCGGCTCCAACGTTCCGATAAAACCGCCAACAGGTCTCCCGTATATCGACCGCTACGGAAGCCATACTGTCGATCATTTAAAAGTGAACTGATTTCTAAATATTTCACAAGATGGTAGTTAACCATGGTCTCCATCACTTTGGAGAGCGCAGAGCAGATTTCGATGGGCGGTAATTTTCAGGGTTGTAAGCCGCACCCTTTTTAGGGATTGGCTGGATATTGGCCACCTTCCAGCATGAGGGGAAGACTCCCGCACGGTACGAAGAGCTAAAGAGCATTTCAGCACCAGTGCTGAAATGCCATCCGGCCCCGGTGACTTGTTTACGTTGAGATCCTCGAGAACCCTTTTAACTGCCCGGGCCCGAAAGAAGATCAAAGGCATAGTATAGAATACCCTATCAAGAACGGGCAGTGGTTGGTCGCTTTCCGGCAAGAAAGAATTTCTTGCAAAAAGTTCAGCGAAGAGGTAGGCCTTATCAACCGGGTCGGTGAATGATTGATTGTCCTTTATAAGAGTTGGAATAGAAGAACTAGCATTATGATTTACTCTTTTAACAAACGACCAAAAGGTCTTACTGCCCCGAGGAGCAGAAAGAACTTTCGCACGTAGACGCCGTTCGTATAGAAGCTTTTCACGTCTAAGTAATTTGGCACACTCGGTTATCGCCTTTTTGCGATGCAGATCAGTAACGACGTTCTTATTAGAACGCCAATTACTGAACGCTGCCTCTCTGGATCTGACTGCACTTTTTTTACTACAAAAAAAAAAAAACAACAACTATATGTTGATGTTCTCTCGTTTTTTTTTTTTTTGTTATAAAATGTTTTTGAGCGAAAGTACAAAAAATGTCAAGCAAGATACGAATTTGAGCAATTATTTAATTGATTCAATTAATTTTTAATTGACAGATTTTAAAATTTTTAACAAATCGATTTAATTGAAAAAATAGGAAAATATTTTTTAATGTGAAAATTTTTGCACAATTTTTCTCAGCTAAACATTTGATTGCGTGTCATAAAAAAATACTTTAAAAGTTTTTTGTAAAAATTTTATTTTTTTTCCGACCACTCTATAACTTAAATGGTGCACTTTAAAAACTGGTACAAAAAGTTTCTTTTTAAATAATTTTTAGTGTAGAATTGAAGGAGTTGGAATTTTAAAAAAATAATAACGCCATTATTTTCATTGATAGAGAAACATTTTTAAAACTGATGATATCTAAAAAAAAACAAAATCAATCTTTTCTGACGAACTCTAATATTTATATTGACATTAATAAATTGTTCATAAGCCAATATAAATACACCAATTCCCATACCTTAATTAACATATTAGATTTTCTGTTGGGAAATCTTGGAACTAGATTTTAAAATATTGTGTACAAAATATCATGTAAATCAAAAAAAAAAAAAAAAAAAAATATTTTCCAAAAAATATATTATAATTATATTAGACATTAATAAATTAATGTTTCTTGACATTAAAGAGCGAACATAATTTAGATAATGTTTCCTGAACTTTGATGTTATCTTGTATCTCTGGATTCTAACGAGATTTGAAAGTTCTTCGAAATAGAGTGATAATCATACTTCAAAAATTTTATGAAACGCTATAGACAAAATTATTATAATTATACTGTGTATTTGACTTAAATGATTCAAAACTGGTGTCCGTTTTTAGTTATGACACAATAATCATTATTGACACATCCTGTTCTATTTTAATTAATTTTTGTTACACCTTGTTAACAGGCTGGATTTTGTGATTTAGTTTAGAACTACACCCAGACAACTATCTGCATTAAATCTATGTATTGTCACTGGAACTCTTCCATTGAAACTTTTCATGCAATTAATGAAGTTTTCATATAATTTAATGAAAATTTTAATATTATTTATCAAAAATTTCAAACGACTTAAGAAAATATTGCATTTAAAAATAGTTTCATTAAAACTATACGGCTTTTTCATGATGTTTAAGCATTTTTTCATTTACATTGTGAACAAAACTTTTTAGTAAACAAATTTCATTAAAACTCGTCCCAGGAATTTTTACTGTGTAGCTAGTTTTTGTTCTGTCTAAATATGTATAGTTTAGATAGTATTTATTAGAGACTTTTTAATTTATGGCATTAGAGAGATTATGTAGTCATGTTCAAGATTAATTTAATATTTATTTAACAATAAAAACTTGTACAAATGTTTTTTTTAAATAAAATTTCTTTATCGGCAACCAATAAAGATATACCTAAGCTATATTCAAAAAAAAAATAAGACCAATATGAATTTTGTATCTTGTATAGTTGAAAATTGATTTTCTAAACCGAAGAGTTCGGGAGTCTGAAATTTATGATTCGTTAAGCGCTTGTCGAAATTGAAAGTTATGGTGAATTTCATTGAGATCGTAAATCAGCGAATGTAATTTTTTTTTTTTTTTTTGTAGAGTTGACATTTTTTAAAGCATATACAGTGGTAAACTTTAATGGATACATGTTTGTGATAATTTGGTGAATAACGTTGTATTTTATGAACCGCTGAACTTATTGGAAATAAAACCATTAGCTAGTGTAATTGCTGAAAAATGCAATTCAACTTTACAAAAACATGTATCCATTTGTTCAGACCTACATGGGTTAATGATTGTTATGATTCAACAACATAAATATTGTTTAATATACAAACATTTAGATTAAGTTCAATAACTTAAATACTGTTTGTTTGCATAAATATCTAGACTAAAAGTCAACGACTTACAACATTGTTATGCTTAGTCAGTAATTCTTGTTTAGATTAATTTTATACATTAATTATTACAACATTTATCATATTATTTTATTGCAATTCTGCATTTATACTGTATATAAACCCAAAAATAAATAAATGTTTCTTTAGTCATTAACACAAATTTCAAGTGTCTAATTGCAAACATTCTTAAGGTATTTTTCCAGTTCAAGTGCTGAAAGAAGAAATCATTACATTTGTCTCGTCTTAGTAACTATCCAAGTTTATGTGCTTGGACAGTACACATAAAGAGACACCCAACACCATTTTTCTAACAGTTCGATAATTTTTTAGAGTTAATTTAAATTAAATTATGTTAAATTTGATTAATTTTTGCACTTTTCGATTGATTTGTACTAATTTTGAAGCGAACGTGATGACCTCTCTTCTTATTAAGCGACAGATCACAGTGGGTTATATCCTGTTTTCAAAATTACTAAAAAAATAAATAAATTGTATTAGTAGTGGGTGAATAAAACCACAGTCTTACAATTTGACTGCCTACATAACTGCCTTTGTGTGCGATGGCATGAGGGGGGTGTTGGCGCGATGGAACGATGTTCTGGGCATCCTAGTTCTTCATCATCCTTGGCTCTAACTGTTTTGGAAATATCTAATTTTAAAATATGAAATAAAATCGAAACTTTAACAAAATGTGTCGTACTTAATCTTTTAACGGGATAATGTACATGATTCACTGATAGCTTATTTAGCTTATTTTAAAGCCACTTGTCGCGTTTAAAATAAAGTGAGCGAAAAAAATTATTTTTTCAAAATCCGCTCTTTAAAAAGCTGTATTTAAAAAACTGTTTTTTTTTTTAAATTTTCAAAAAAATATATGTCAGTTATACTTTATTACACTATGCCGTTGACAAATTGATATGTGGATCTCTTACGGGATTCAAAGTTATGGATTAAAATCTAAAAAAAGATACTAAATATACTAAATAGTAGAAAAAAGAAGAACATAAAAAGACAATTTATTGGAATAAAAAAAAAAAAAAATTTTTTGCGAAAGTAGTTGCAGATAATTGCCCATATCTTTTTAACGGTTTAAGCTACTAGAGTCATTGTAGTTCATTTTAAAGTTAGTTGGTTTTACTGGTTCACAAAAATATGTCACTTATTGACGGTAAATATAATTTTTTTTTTAAGTCCGTGGTTCAACGCGCTGTATTTCAAAAAACTCTTTTTCTAAAATTTTTAAAAAAATGTATGTTCATTATAAATTATTCTTCTATACCGCCACCAAATCCCTATGTGGTACTAATAGTTACATTTTTTCACATCTTTATTTATAACTACTGATACCGTAAGAGCTTCACATAGGGATTCTAAAGGCCTCATTAGTTTTTACTTTCTGTTGCCGTTCTGTGTCGTTCTGTTCTGTAGGTAATATTTTGTAATTACTTTTTCTGTGAAAGGAATCAGCTGTTTTCAAAATTAAAAGAAATTCCAGCCAAAAACATTTAAATCAGGGATGATAAATGCGATTTTAAAATAGTACCAACCTGCATATAAAATAGTACTTTTTCGGCATCAAAAGTAAAAAAAAAATTTTAAATATAAATTAACGAACAAATCTCTGTACCCTCCAAAATGAACAATTACAAATGAAACAACAAAAATATATTAAAAAAAAAAAACATGTTAAGATGTGAAAACAAAATTTTAAGGTGAAAAACTTTTTTGGCTGTAAAAAATAAATTGTGTCGTGAAAAACATTTTTGAGCTAACAAATCTATTTTTGAGGTGAAAAAATTTTTTTTTGTGGAGAAAAAAAAATTTGCGGTGAATTTTAAATATTATTCACCTCTTAGCGTCTGGTGAAAAAACATGACGTTATATTTTATACATCAGACACTACAGTGAATTCTAATAATATACAGTGCCATTATACACCAATTTGTATGAATAATTTAGAGGTACTTTCACATTGTCACTAATTACTTTTGAACCACTGGACCGATTTTGCTCATTTTCAATACCAAACTTTTTGGAAAAATGTACATAAAGCTATGTAAACCGAGCAGTGCGTACTAAGAAAATTAGCTGATTTTGATTTAAAAAATTATAAAAATTTTGAGTTTTTTTCTTAAATTCACCAAATTTTTAATATTTTTTGAACGTCCTATTAATTTTTGCTGTATTGAATTACGTTTCTCACAGTTTTTTGCGAATTCAATCCTTGTGATTGGTAGCAAACAAATTTGTTCGTGAACTCATTCGATTTTAAAAACACGCAGCTAATAGTCAATTTCACATTTTTATAAGATTTTTATTAATTATTTTTTTGAAAATCAAAATTAGTTAATAATAATTATAACCCTTAGTGATTGAATTCAATAATTGGTTTAATCGGTTAATAAAACTCTAATATAATCACCTGTAATCAGTCGCACTCAGTGAAATCATGTGATTGAATTCACAGCATTTGGTTCCAAATTAATTCATTGTTCATATAGGACTGCAAATCAAATTAATAATTATTGAATTTAAAGGGACCAAGAAATTCATACATAGAAAAATTTGTCAATCGTACTAAATGAGTCATAGGAGTATCATGGTACATTTGAGGTTCAAATAGTAAAATAAAAAGTACTATAGTACCAACTTTATCATTCCTGATTCAAATATTGAAAAAAAAAATTCACAACAAACCAATACATACGCACTTTAGGCTGTCACTTAACGTTGAATTCTATTTTCAATAGAATTGTCCGCAACAGAACACAACGAAAAAGTGAAAACTAACCACACATACATACTTTCAATGGAACAGAAACAAAACAGCTGATTCGTAACAGAACAGAACGTACAAACTAATTCTGCCTTAACATGTATTTTTTAAAAAATACACATTAAATATAAATTAATATGAATTTTTTTAAAAAATTTTAAAAACCAAATTTGTGAAATACAGCTTTTCTAAACGCGTTTCTTGAAAATAATGCATTTTGCAGCGGAGAAGTGAGTTCTTCGTGTAAAACCACAGTAAAACCACAATTTAAGTAGCTTTAAAATGACGTAAGCCGTTAAAAAGATATGGAATATTAGTTACGATTACTCTGTAAAAATTGTCAAATATTTTTCATATTTTGAAACACGATATTTCAAGATCCGTTGAGATTAGCTGGCCTGCATTTGGACGAGGTTATAGTTATATGATGTATATTTTATATACCAAGTTTGGCTGAAATCAGAAAGGATGGGCTAATTCGAGTGGTTGATTTTATAAGTTTTTAGTCATGAACACAAAAATATAAAAAAATTAGTCCAGAAATCCCGAAAAATTCCGGGATCCCGACAAATCCCGGGATCGCAGTCTTCAAAATTCCGCATACCGGGATTTATAAAAATCAGTCCCGTTCGTTACCTCTAATTAAACCCCAGTAAATTTTTTTCTCTTCTAATTTGGCAATTTCATCGATGAATTTAACATTGGCTTATCATAGGTAGGAAGCATATAAAATATGACTCTTTCGAACTTATTATGCCGAAACAATTTATTTGAAAGTAGTTTAGGCATATAATATCGCTTGGGAGTTGTTTTGCAGCATTATATAAAAAGCTTTTTTCCATACTCAGGGAACTTCTGCTTTAAAAATATGTAGTTGTTTGGGTTGTAATACAGTTCCTTTATTTTGAATGTAAATGTCAGTCATTTGTAGAACAAATATAATTTTTTACTAAACTTATAGTTCATTTAAAAAAACAACCCACATCCAATGACTGTTTTATGATTTTACTTTCATTTTTTACAGTTGTCTTTTGTTATTTAAAAAAATAAAAAAAATGTTTGTTTATTTTTCTACAACATATGTTTCGTTAATTTTTACTACAATTTTGGTTAATTTTTTGAACATTAAAAGCAAATGACAATGTTAGTTGAATTTACTGAAATGTAAGTCGTCCTTTCTTTAAGTGAAATTTCATTTGTTTTTAACTACATTTGCAGTGGCCTTTAGCTACATAGTATTCTAAGTGTATGATAAATTCATCGATAAAAATGCTCAATTGGAACCATTTTTTGGCAAAGGAATTTTTGCTGGGTATGATTAATTCTAAGCTATACTCAGGCAGAAAGGTTAGTGGAAAAATCTGTTAAAGGTTTTCAATTGCAGTTTACTATTTTTGTACTGTTTTTTTTAGTAAAAATTTTTGCTATTCTCATTTTACAATCACGCAATTTTTTACTATTTTTTTTTTTTTTTTGCTGAATTGAGCAACATATTTTACTAATTTTTCAAATTCGAGTGCTAAAATTGTCAAACAATTTTGCTAATTTAAAAACATTTTTTTAAATAAAAAAAATTTCATTTCGAATAAATTAGTTTTTTTTTATTTTATTAATTAATAATTATTATAATTAATAATTATTATAATTATTATAATCATACAATTACATATTATATACTATTAATCTAACCGAGCACTAGCTACTATGGAATTCGGCGGGTTGTAGCGAAAACAGACCAGTGCTTGTGGTAGGAATCGAACACACGACCCCCTCACAGATAAGCCAGCACGCTACCAACTAGCCTACCGGGGCGCACATTTTTTCCGAATAATTAAAACCTATACTAAATATGCTATAAGTAGATTATTTATGTTTGCATTATTTATGTTTTTTCTGCGTGCGACATAAAAGAAACTTCAAAATTACTACACGGTATAGTCTCACTTACTAATAGCAAATAACTATTTACATTAATAACTTGATAATTCATGCAGTAATTATAACGGTTATTTGCTTATATTACTTAAATATTTGATTTTTAAGATAATGAAATAACACCCCAAAAATATTATTTGGGGACTTATTTCATTTCTCATATTGGGGGCCTTATTTCATTATAAAATAAAGTCCCAAAAAAAAAATTAAATAAAGCCCCAAAAAATGAAATAAGACCCCAATTTTTTTTTATTAGAAATTTTTGGGGCCTTATTTCCTTTTTGGTTTGGAGACTTATTTCATTGGGGTCTTGTTTCATAGAGCCTGAAAAAATTACTTTGGTGAAATGTGGCAACCTTATAAAACATATGTTTAAGGTTTCAAGGCGACACGTCGTTAGTATTTAGTATTGGAGCCATCAAAAATAAACGATCTCAATGAATTTTTAAACTAAAAAAAATTGGTCACCGTTTTGAAATCCAATCTTTCATTTGAAATTTTTCAGTCCATAATAATAAATAAAGAGCGACAGAGTTTAAACAAGAACACCGTAGTGGTCGACCAATTGAGGTGTCCACGACATAAACGGTTATGAAAATCTACAAAATGGTATTGGATGATCGTCGGCTGAATAAGCATGAGCTGACTGAAATTATAGGCATTTCACAAAGTGCTATACATCATATATTGACCCAAAATTTTTAGATGCGAAAGCAGTGCGAAAGATGGGTGCCACGTTTGCTCACAATAGAACAAAAACAAACCGTTCACATATACACTATTGCGATGGCCAAAATTAATAATCGAATTGCTTCATCAAGCACCTTATTCGCCATATTTAGCTAACTCGGATTATTTTCTATTTCCAAACTTGAAAAAATATCTCGGTGATAAAAGAAAAATGTACTTATAGAAAATGTACATTTTTCTTTTATCACCGAGAAAATACTCTAATATTGTGTGGTTAATAATAATGGAAAGTTAAAAATTTTCGTTTGAAATGTGAGACAAAATTAAACTTTCTCAAAAGCAAAGTATATTTTAAAACATTTGCAGATTTTACAGCAAAGGTGAGAACTTTTATTATAGCCAATCTACATTTAGGGAAAAAAAAGTAGCATCAGTCTAATGAAAATGTTTCATAAATCGTTTGTCACGAATTATTAATCATATTTCTGAAGTTTTCATAAATACGACGAAGAGTTTTATAAAATTTGAAGACAAATAGTTCATAGATCTTCATCATTTTATAAAAAATGTTTCATAAAGTTTGTGAAAATAATTTCGTCAAGGTTAGTCAACTTTTTTTATTATAACAAAGGCTTATTCTATTATAAATATTAATATATGGGGTGACATATGAACAATGAATATTGATAAGATTTAACTAAAAATATTTTTTTATTTTAGCATATAGCATATTAAACATATGTAAATAGGGTGGGTCGAAAAAAAGTTGAGTCAGTCACCCCCTAGGATTAAAAATAAGTTAAATACGATTTTAGAAACATTTTTTTTTACCACGCCCCTACATACCGGCCTTTTTGTTTTTTTGCACTGCGTCGCTATTTGAAGTCCGATCTTAACATAATGCATATCGTTGTTCATGGCAATAGCTACATTTCTCTCTGTTGTGATTTTTGACTCTGACGTCAAGTTCTAGTTAAGACTTCCGATATCTGATTATTTTCCGATACGTGGTAAAAAGAAAAAATATTTCTAGGATCGTATTTAACTTATCTTTAATCCTAGGGGGTGACCGGCTCAACTTTTTTTTCTTGTATGTGGACCGTCCCACCCTAATGTACATAGGTAGTTCACTTGAATTAATTAACAAATATTGATTTTTTTTTTTTTTGATTTATTTAAACGAAATCTACACATCATAAACAAAGTTAACACAAAATTCCATCACATGGGTTCCAATTTCGTTGAAATATTTTTTTTTTTTATCTTTTAAATCTGTTATTTAGTTAAAGTTGTTAGTTTTCTCATTATACTACCAGAACAAATTTCTAATGTGTTAGAACTAATTTTTTCTTCTAATATTTAGTTAGCTTTGATGAGAATTTGTATTTCGATATAGAAATATATATTAGCAACTTTTTTAATGGCTTTGTTAAGTGTTGAAAACGAGCATATATGCTAAAGAGAATTCAATATGAAAACTTCTGCAAATGCAAGCTCATGAAATTTGTAAGCTTACGCGGGGCCGTGAATTTCCTTCACGAATCAGAAGGGGAAGGAAAAAGAAAAACATATAAAAAATAGTGTTTTTCTTATTCTTCTTAAATAAATCGGTATAAAAAAACCACTTTAATAACTAATATATTGACAAATAATTAGTTTTTGTTTTTTTTTTTAATTTTAGTTTTTGTTTGTACGATTCTATTAAAATTTTATTGTTTCTACTTCATTTATCGACTCTCATTTATAGTTGAAGTACGGCAGATTTTCTCATGTTCTTAAAGGAATTTTTTGGTAGGAATAACAGACTTTAGAAATCTGCAATTCAAAACCCCTTGGTGTTGCCATATTTTTTTTTTTTAGAAACAACTTAGAAACAAAGTAAGTTTTTTGATACAAAAACCAGAACCGAATTTTTGATTGTAGAAATTATCACATCACAAGATTTTTGGTTTATTAAATTACCTTATTCAATTTTGTTTTTTTTTTTTTTTTTTTTTTTTTTAAACTAAACACGAACTTTTTATTGACGAATTAATAACTTAGAAATTACAATAAAATCTTATTGTTTTACGCTGCCAGATATTTTTAAAACTCTACTTATTGTAGCAACTTTGATTTCAGGCATTCGGATTAATTCTACCCTTTGCGGTTGTTTAATTTTCCTACAATTTTCCTGTAACTTTCCCGATTTCTAGAAGGAATTAAATTTAGTTTTTTTTTTACACTTTATTGAAATATTTTAATAGCTAATGACATTTTTTTGAAAATCTATAAGGGAATAGTTTTAACAAAATGAGATTTAAAGCTGATTTCAAATCTTCGATAGAAACTCGAAAACAAGTTCAAGTCGCAAAAATATTCTAAAAGGCAACGTTCGGTGATTGTCCGACGTTAGGTTTGTGGCGAGTTTCCCCTTCCATGACAGCGCCTTGTTAAAGTGACAGGACCGTTCCATATACGGTTGTCGGCTTCACTTCGTCTTAATTTCTGAGTCTTCAAAATTATAAAATTATTGAGTCTGATCAAAGAGTACGGTCCAAAAACGGCGCTTGAACGATTCATGTTTCTGTAACTTATTAAAAACTATTTTTTGGTAAGTTATGCAATATTATGAAAACAGTTAATGTGCCATACTTTTTTAGGTAAGTTCAGTGACTGGAAATTATTTTAGTATCCCGTACATAATTTGGCATATTCGGAATAAAAAGGAACAGGTAACATGCCAATTATTTTTAATTTGTACTGTAACTTGTTGGCTTATTGCAGTTTAATGATATGTCACAAAATTTATTTTTCTTGAGTACTGTGATTTGCACTCTTAAATCAGTCACGTTTTATTTTATTTCGAACTGGTCCTGCTACATATCAAACAATGCCTAACCTAAGACAAGTTGCATACTATATTCATTCAACACGTTCTGTTGCGTATACACTTAAACCAGTTCGGTGATATGTTATATTCGACAAGTTCTCCGACATATCTTAAGTAGCTCTAAAGGTGGAAATTTCCAACTCATATGACAAAACCATGTTAAAAGTACCAGTCACTTTCATATAACAGAACCGAAACTAGAACAGGTTCATACACAAAAAGTTCTAGTCACTTGACCATACCAGTGACTGGTCCATTTACCAAAGGGTAGTGTCAGAAACTCTCTAATCTTTATATTATTTATTATTAGAGAACCAAAACCATTATGCTCTCATAATTGGCAAAACAATCCAATTGAAGTTCAAAAAAAAAATCTGTATCCATTTATGTTTCAGTTCGATAATTTTTTTTATGAAGCAAAGTTGTTAAGCAAAATCTTTTAAAAAATGCCATTGACACTTGATTACACTGTGTAACAATCGGTAATATAACAAAAATTTCTAATCTGTATCTAACCGATATATAGCAAATATACCAATTTGTTTAATTTTTACGAGTTTTTTACATAAATGTAACCAATCGTTATCCTTCAATAAAATCCCTATAGATGAAAACATACACTCCGGAAAAAATGACGTTGCAAAATCGACAACGGTTGTGGTCAATATTACACCCTAACGTTTTCAATTTATTTGACAACGCCCGGTGTCAAATTTTTAACGAACGTGTTTGAATCGGCAACGTTATAATGTCATAATCTCTGATTACGCTAAAATTTTTAGTTTTTGAAAACGCATGTTTACAATTTGACAACGAAATTGGTTAATTTGTCAACGTTACGTTTTCAAATTCTCTGCTGATGCCGAAATAATTAGTTTTTGAAAACATATGTTTACAACTTGACAACGAACGTGAACAAATTGATAACGTAACGTTGTCAGATTCTCTGCCAACGAAGAAATATTAAGAACTTTTCATTCTTTTGGTTTTAGTCAGTGTGTTTAGCAGCATTATTTTAAATATTATTAATAAAATAAAACAAAGCCACGAAATTCAATTATCAGAGGACCATAATTTAGTTGGTGATTTATTAGAAATTAATGGTGAAATTGTAGTGGTCAGTGATTCATGCTTTTCAACAATTGATATCGTTAAAGATAGTGACGATGGGCAACTAAAACAGTTTTTAAAAACCATAAACATGGCTCAATTTTTCAATATTTAAAATGTAAGTAAATCAACTGTTGGAAAAGCAATGTACAATATATAGTAAGAAACATATATTTTTGTTTATATATTATAGCATCACAAGTAACATTTAGAAGCTTGTCCTATTTAAAAATAAAGAAAATTTAAAGGAGACACTTCTGGCACTAGGGCTACGTGTGGAGTTCAGGGAAAACCTTTTTGCCTGAAAAAATAGAAGGTAATATGGTCCTACGATTCTGATGGCACAATGGTTTGTTTATGTTTGTTTGAATTTATAGTTAAGAATTGATGAAGAGAAATTATTGATTTAAATTGGAAGAATTGATTAACAAACACCATTTACTTAATTTAAATTTGTATGTTTTATTAAAACCAAAACATCATTTTCTTGTCCATTGCCCAACTACTATTAGAAAATGCGGGCCTCTAAGACATCTTTGGTATATGAAATTTTGAAGCTAAGCATACAGATGCTAACATTTCTTTAATTAACACTACATCAAGAGTAAATCCATGTCATGAAGATACTTTAGAACCTATTTTTAGTTTAAACTCATATTAAATTTAATATAAGAAGAGTATTGTTTCAAAGAAAATAAACAAAATTAAAGTTTACAGAATTGCAAAGTTTCTAATGATGTTGTCTTTAAAGGAACTTCGTATAAAGCAACCGTCAATTGAACTTTTCAAAATTAAAAATTTTAGTATTCAAAATGGAAATGTTTATATTTTGTGTAATCAAGTTAACATTAAAAATTTTGATTTTTATTTGCAATCTTATGAAATTGGTTCTGCAAACAATGCTACTACTTATTTAAAACCAATTTTAGATTTTATAACTCCTCCATTTTATTTATATCGTATGAACAATGGAAACATTTTTTTTAGAATTGAGTTAATTTAATATATTGTGCTTTAAATTTAAATAAATACATTATTTTAATAAAATATGTTTTTAAAACATAATTATAATAAATCTTAATCGTTTTGTATTACTAAAGTAGATGGGAACGCGTAGGTTGAGAACAGAATGGGAATGGACATGAAATTTTTAAATCAACCACGAACGGTGTCAAATCGACGCCGGTAGGGTGTTAATTTAACAACGGCACGGTGTCACTTCGACACCGGTAGGGTGTCAATTTAACTACGACATGTTGTCACTTCGACACCATGGCGGTGTCAAATTGTACACATTTGTGGTCGGTTTAACAACGATATCGTTGTCAATTATTCGTTGTTGAATTGACAACGGTGTGTATAATTTGACCCCAAATGTAGTTGGCGGACGATTGATAACGAATGTGGTCATTTTGTACACGTATTGTGTCACTTTTTCTCTGGGTGTATGAAAACGTTGAAATAGGTATCAATTTCTCATTTTCTACCAATATATAAGGGTCCGCCAAATAACTTTTTTTTTTTAACTCCTGGACCAATTGGACTTTGTATGGCGTCATGTCTCCGAAATGTTCAATTGTTGAGAACGACGGTGAATTGATGTTGATGGCGCTTCACGCACACTTTCTGCCACAGCAGCAATATTCTCGGGAGTACGCACTGTTTTTGGCTTTTCACGCTTTGGTTTATCGATGAGGATGCCAGTTTCTTTCACTTTTTTCACAAGATAACGAACATACGGACTATATTCGTTCAGCGGAAGGATAAAACTAATTATCTGTCAAATCAGACATGAGCTAAGTGTTACCATTCACGAAATAAGCACTAGTTGTAAAACAAACGTTAGATGGCGGACCCTTTATAATTTCTTTTAAATTTCGAGTTTCATGCAGTAAAGGTTTAAAAAGATTTTTAAGAAACAAAGAAAGAAGAAACGCTGCCTATTTTTTCACAAATATAGTCCACAAAAAGGTTCATTAATCGGTTGTTATTAGCCATAAAAATATCAAAAGTGACTTGGTAGGAGGTGTTGTCACTAATTGTAGATTTTTAATAAGATTGGCGAGTTTCGGCAGACAATTTCACTTGTCCCTTAAAGTCGACACTTTAGCTATAAATTTAATATAAATTTCGCACTGATCCTATATGTTCCCTAAAACTTGTCTCTTAGTAAACTTTTTTTTTTTCAATACATAATGAAAAAAGTTGTTCTTTTAATTAAGTAAAGCTAAAAATGCTTTCCAGGTTCAATTTTTCTTTTTTTTTTTTTAATTTAACCAATACTCAGCGGATGCCCCCAACTCATGCAGTTCATTGTATTGATTAGCAAAATAGGGTATTGGAAGGAGGAAAGAGGGAGTAGTGTTTGTGGATATTTGATTTAAATTTTTCTAAATTGTAAGTAACAGGAAAGACTTCTGTTGGAAGTTTGTTCCACATACGAATCGTTCTACTAAAAAAGACGTTGCCAATAAAAAGTAATACGTCTTTAAATATGGTAAATTTTAATTAAATGTTATTATTATTTTTATTTCACTAAAAAATATTCAAGTTCAAAGTATCGTGATTAAGTTACTGTTGACAAATTTGTCAAACTTTTTGCATTTTCCAACACCATAAGAAGTCTGATTTCATATTTGATTAAAATGATTATTTAAATATTAATTACCGACTTTAGTCTAGCTAGATTGGCCAAAACTTACACCATGCGTCGCCCACTTCTTGGAAATATAAAAAAGTTGTTAAATTTTTTATTCGTCTCATATGGGACAGATACTATCAGTTTGATACGATATATAATTTTTTTTTTGCTGAACAGTTGGCTTAGAAAGAAACATATCGTAACCGTAGCATATCGTAATAAAATTCAAAAGGGCGTAACTAACAAAGTTTCCAAATCCGGTTTTATTGATGATTATGATTAACTTGGCTAAATTACATGTCTACACAAAATTTGGACATCTACGATACAAATAGTGGCTTTATAAATATATTTTTGTTCTCGCACATTTTTTTTTTGGTTGCCCTTTAAAATATTATTTGGTTCTATAAATTATTTGGTTCTATAATTAAAACTATTAGTGTGGACGTTTTTTGCTTCTCCTGTAAAAAAGTAATTTGGTAGTTACGTCCATTTACATTTTAGGTGGCGATATAACACACTTAACATATTTAATTTATTTTTTTTTTTATACAATAAGAATTTATAAGAATCTCAATTCTTTTTTAAAGTTGCATTTTTTCGACTTTTCAATATTTAATAAATATGAGTATTCAATTGAAATATTGAAAAATACATTGATTATTAAAAAACAAGACCTCGAGCACGAATATTGTTCTTTGTTGAATAAATTCTTTTGAATGTATTTATAATCACTTTCATCAAAATTATCAGTAGTCGTATAAAAATGTTATTAACTTGTAAATAAAATAATAGACGCTCTATCTGTCTTTAAAATCGATTGCTTTCTTGGCTTTATTTTGAAGTGCGATATTAGTTGTTTCGATAGCTAAACACTATCTTTAAGTATTTTAACATGTTCAACGACCACCCACTGAGATTATTTTATCACTATCAATATTTCCTTTGAATGTAACACCATGCCTAATATTAGGTTGCCTCGTTTACAGTGTATGTTCCAAAATGGTTTGAAAATAGCGTTCAGTCATTAGTTTCGTGTGTGTGTTTCTTATTTTTTTTTAACAAATGTAATTATATATCAATGTACTACTCAACTGATAAGATTTAACTTTTTGTTAAAAAATGTACCACCACAATTGAATTATTAAACTTGAAATGCAAACATGGCGGCAAGTTCAAAGTTTTCCGGAAAATTGTTGCTTTTCGAGCCGCTAAAAGTAAATGAAGGAGAAAAAATGTTTCATAAAAAATTTTACAAAATGGTGGAAACGCAGCTGTTTTAGTGTATACCAGGGCTGGCATAACTATGACACGAGTGTCAGTATTGGCATGCGATCGGATTTTCGGTGGCACGCGACATTTTCTTGAATATCCTCAAATATCTTAATTTTTTTATGAAAACTCTATTAAAAAGTTATCAGAGGTTAAAAAAAAATATTTTCGCCATTAAAACATGTGCTTTAATACGAAAATGGTAAAATTGTTAATAAACGATCTAAATTGAATTTTGAAATAATTGAAAAAAAAATATATAAAAAAATGTCTCATGACGTTTTTGCTTTCTCTGACAAAAATGTAAAATTTTTTTTGTGCTTTGCCCTCAAACTTCCTTTTTTGTGTTCTTTTCTAAAATAAGATTAACATCGTGAGAGGGTGCCGTGTTTCTTTCTAAAAATGTTGCCATAAAAAGGCAAAAAGTGCAATTTTAGCGCCCTCAAATTATTCACAGGGTTGTTTTTTGCCCTGTTTTTTCGATTTATCAATCTAATGTGTATATATTATAAAGTTATTTGCGAGAAAACTCTCACCTTGGCAGCCGAAGGTTAGTGTGCTGGCTTCTGATGCATAAGGTCCTAGGTTCAAACCCTCATTGGACCACTATTTTTTTTATTATAATTTAGGAGTTTTATTCATTTTGTTTTATGTTATAATATTTTATTTTTTCTGTTTGCAATTATTTAATAATTTTTTACCTAAAATTCGTTAAAAAAAACAAAATTATAATAAAAATTATAAAAAAAGAAAATATGAAGATAGCTTAAAACTTAATTAAAAAAAAAAAAATTATTAAAAAAAATTCTTTCATGTTGGCTGAGATTCGAACCGATACTGCCATAACAATATTGTATAAGCAAACATGTTTAAAGAAAGCTATATGTGATAAAATTGTGTTGTTTGTAAAAATGAAGCATTTTCTTGGGGCGAGGGTGAAATGTTTGAAATGTTTGCACTTTAAAATGCAAAACTTTTTTCTAGAAAAGAAAACACTATTAAATATATTTTTACAGAATTTTGAAGAAAAAAATCACTTTACAAGAACCAAAGTTCCACAAGCTTTTCACAACATATAATATTTAGCTTTGCAATATTTTTGTCATTCAAAGTTCAGAAATTCCCGTTCAAAATGTGTATATAGATGACATTTTGTGCAACAAAAATCCGTAAACAAATCTTGGAATTTTAGATTTTTTGAAGCTTACACGCTTTGGTGGAGAAAAAAAGTCTTATAATCGGAGAAATAATAACAAAAAATTTCAAATTATGCGATAAAATTGTAATTAAAAAGTCCGGAAAGAAACAAAAGTAAAAAAGGTTGTTTATTACTCATAAAATCGTCATGTGTAAATTGATTAAATTCTGCAACTTCTGCAAACAATTTTAAAAAATATTTACTTCTTACGATGAAAAAAAGTGTCATGTGCTTTTTTACACCTTTTTAATAGAAAAATTTTTTGCTGAAATTATGTTTTGAGCTAAAATTTTAGTTATACTTAATTAGCACTTAACTATTTTAAACTAATATTTTACTAATATTTTACTAATGTCTTACTGATTTATTTTGCTAAGTGGGCGACAACCAGATTGAAAGATATACGCATAATGAATTAGATGTCGCGGCATGTCAAGATGTAGTAGTGACGAGGGAAGTAATACTCTTGTAAGACATATACAAAAAGCAACCATGAAAGATTTTTGTATCTCTATTAATTAAATAAAAGACAAAATAAAATATTTAATAAATATTTAATGTGTATTTGTTAGTTAAATGTTTATAGAGATTAATAATCTAGTGTCGTCAAATTGCAAACAAATATGGAGCTGTTAGACAGACTAAGGCGAAAGACAAAGACACACATCTTAATTAGATATTTATGGTTCCTTTTTCTTAATGCAAAAAACTGTTGTAAATGTCATATTTTGTTATTTTTTCGTTTCGTTTCTATAAGTCTCTACGACATATGCGTTCCTTTAAAAAAAAATAGCATCATTTAGACAACCATTGATATAAGTAGTTGAAAGAGAATTTTGTTTGTGTTATATATAATTATTTCTATTTTTTAGATATTGCATTAAATCATGTCGTCAATGTGGGAGTATGAACATTTTTATATTTTGGAACAAATTGCAAATTATTTTTAAAAGAATCACAAAAATATGTTTTTATGATTTTCAGCAAATAAATTAACTGAATTACAATTTTTCTACAAATTTTTTGAGTTTTTTTCAGGCTACTAATATTCAGCAAAAATTTAATTAATTTTTAGGAAGGGCTTTTTAATTTATAATCCAGTGTTAGCAAAACTTTTGCTGAATCTACTAATTTTGTTGCTAAAAGTCAGCTCGCTGATTTTGCTGATACTAGCAATTTTTTTTGCAAGCACCCTCCTGACTAAAATTTTGATGACTTTACAAACTTTTTTTTTAAACCCTCCATCAAATAGTGCGGAGGGTATATTAATTTCGTCAAATGTTTGTAATTCTTTTAAAAAAAAATCTGGGACCCCATAAACTAAACATATTCTTGATCAGCATGAGTAGAGAAGTCGATATAGACATGTCCGTCTGTCCGTCCGTCTATCTGTGGAAATACAAAATACTCCGCCAATACAGAAGAGGTGTTGCTAATTTTCAACAATTGTTTGTTGATATCATGAGCAGTTTTCTAGTGAAAATTATCAAAATCGGTTAACGGGTTAAAAAGTTATGAGTGAAAATGTGGGAAGACCTCTAAAAATTTTGAGGCAAATTTTAAATTATTCTATTTATTTCATCATACATACGTACATTCAATGCTTATACACAAGAATATACGCAATCAGGAATGGCTGTCAATATCGCTAAAATCCCGTAGTGAAAATTATCAAAATCGGTTAACGCGTTCAAAAGTTATGAGTGAAAATGTGGGAAGACCTCTAAAAATTTTGAGGCAAATTTTAAATTATTCTATTTATTTCATCATACATACGTACATTCAATGCTTATACACAAGAATATACGCAATCAGGGATGGCTGTCAATATCGCTAAAATACCGTTTCCGATTCTAACACCTTTCAACTGACTATCGTTATCCCTAAAAATACCGTTACCGATATAATTGAAGTACCGTTATCCGTAAAATACCGTTACCGATATAATTAAAATATCAATACCTTAAAATACCGTTACCGAAACAATCTAACAAGATCTGAACAAAAAAACTTCTGGAAAATATATATATTTTTCCAAGTATGATCATAAACTAGCCAGTCATTAAAAATCGGGCATAATGGGGCTAAAATATCGGTGTGCATTAATATTACCTGAATAACTAAAATAACGTTACCCTTACCGTTGCCAAAATAACTGAAAAATTTTTTTCCCTAAAATAACGTTACCGAAATATCTAAAATAACGTTACCCGCTAAAATACCGCTAGCGAAATAAAGAAAATAACCTTAACGCTAAAAACCCCTTAACGAAATAACTGAAGTATCGTTACCCCTAAAATACCGTTACCGAAATAAAATAAAGTAGTTACCGTTACCAATAACCACATATAATCGGTTACTATCCATGGTCATAATCAACACGTACAAAATCAAAAAAAACCCACAAAATATTGTTGTTGTTTTTTTGTTTTGTAATACAGGGTGGCTGGTAAATGCCACTACAAAACAAAAACGTAACTTTTTTTCTGAGTTATTAATCGGTTCTATTTTTTTTTTGGTTTCATTGATTTGTCTTTCAATTTAAGGAAAATGAACGAATGGGGTAATGAAACTGACATTTTGATTGTGCGCCACTACAATGCTTTGGAGGCTGGCGTTGCCGCCTAAACAAACTTAAGGGGCACATTAGGCGGCACTCCTCCAGAGTTTTGACAAGGAATATTTTTGCTGAAATATGTATCACAATACAGTCAATACGGAAAGTTCTGCTTAAGAATTTTCATTTCTTTCCTTTAAAAAATCAAATAACAAGCAAATTGAACGCAGTAGACTTGCCCCTTAGTTTGAAATGTTCTCTGTAATTTGCACGGAATTTCGCTTGCATTTGATCAATCCGGCGTGGCAGTCATTTCAATTACATTGTTTTTTAAAATTCATTAAAAATACTGAATAAAAATGAATTGCTTTCAAATGAAAAAATATTTATATGTATTGAAAAAAAGTTATTTGATTTTCATAATGTAGCAATATTCATCAGCCACCCTCTATGTATGTAGGTTCTTATAAATGGTACGTATGTAGCATTAGTAGCAATCGCATGCAGTGCTTTAAGGTTTGACTATTTATCGTCATGTTGACGATATTTAATACCCAAAATAACTAAAAGACTATTGGACGATTTTTGCTTCCAAAATGACGATATTTTGACAATAGTTTAATATGTATGTCAGCAAGACCTATTTATTTATCATTCTCATAAAATCGCTGGCTCGATTATTGAATTTATATTAATTAAAGTATTGATGTGTAAAAACCAATCGAATTTTGGGAAAATTTCTTAGGGTTCTTATTCTAGGAGTTGTAAACGATAATTGGACAAGCAACTAAGCTGAAAAACAATAATTTGAAATACCAGTTTCTTTAATTTTTTGTGTCTCGAAAACACCCTAAACACTCGAAAGATTTTCTGTTATAATTTTTGACAAACTTAATTTTATCACACTTTCCGTTTTACTTATGTGATGTATAGTATAAACACATGTGTTGTAATGTAAACGGGTATTTAATAATTATTTCATTATGTATGTCTCCGCAAGCGTATTTTTGTTCATTTAAATTTATCTAGAATTCTGATTATTCGAAACTGTTTTGATGCGTTTGTATTCATTGCATCTCTTGTAACGATCCAAAATATATTTTAATAATCCTTATTACTTTCATTATTATAAAGGCGAAGAGACGATTCTTTTATACAAAACAACAGGCGAATTTTACAACAGTTTTTTTTAAACGTCATAAGGGTACTTTAAAAATATATCTATTTTTCACGGCACGTTCTTCTTTAGGTAATCAGAATAACCATTTCATTCACCTTTGAATACCCACTATTATAAGCATGCACATTTTCAGATTCATTTTAGTAAACTTTAATTAAACATTTTTTTTCTTTAGAAACATCCCAAATACATTAATCAATCAGTCATATTTTGTTTTACTTATAAAAACAACATTATTTTTGTTATTTTACAAAGAATATAGATATTTATATTGTTTGCACTTTCCCTGGTTAATGCAAACACCCAGATGGAGGGTATCCAAAAATTCGGCACAGCCGAATTTATCTTTTTATACCAAATTCGGCACATCGGACTTTAATGCTTCCACTTGTTTGAGTGTAGAATTTGAAAAAAATATTTTTTTATAATAGTAAAGAACCAGTTCCGAATGTTTGGTATAATTTTATCTATAGATCCGGAAAGTTTCATCGTATTACTCTTATGAGTTTGGGGAAAATATTCACTGAATATTGTTCTTCATAAATATTTAAATATATTTCTATGTAAAGCTTCTTCGGGTACGTAGGCGTATGATCTATTTATTATGTGTTTTATTTATTACTCATGCGCCTAAGTATCAGCTACCTAGTCTTTACTTTTATATTTTTAAATAATTATGAAGAACAATATTCAACGAATATTTTCTCCAAACTAATACGAGTTATATGATGAAACATTCAGTAACATAGAAAAATACCTAACATTTTTTCACAAAAAAAAAAAATAACTTAAAGAAATGTCACCAATTTTTAGATAAATTGAGTAAAGTCTTACACTAGAAATTCGGAACTATTTCTTTATTTTAAAAAAATTATTATTAATTATTTCAAATTCTCCACATATATTGATATAGAATTTTTTTTACTATTTTTAGTTAAATTATCATGAATAATATATGGGAGAGGGCCTCAAGATATACATTGGGTCTCGTTGCTTACTGTCATTACTGTCGTTTGTACCACTCATAATAATCCATGTATAAAAATACGAAATTAAAGTCAAAACTACGAAAACTTTGGTAAAATATACAAAATTTCGTTATTTTACGAAAGTTTTGTTATTTTGTCATTTTTTCGTATTTTTATACATGGATTATTATGAGTTATAGTATTGTAGTTTCTATACATACACGGACATATAATATTGTTTGTTTTTCTACTGCAAAGATGCAATAATTTTGTTTTTTTTTTTCAAGTTCTTAAACATAATTTTGTTGAGTGATTGAGTTATCCAAATTTGGTTGTATAAATAACTACTGAGAAATTGACGTTGCTACAAAAAATCAAGCACTGGCTAACCGAGAAATTGTAAATAAATTACTGGCAGAACACATGTTTCACACGCTTTACCGGTGTTTCCACAAAGTGTTTTGCCAGTATTTGTTT